>LQRL01161314.1:8204-20341 GCA_001703475.1 Hydroides elegans
ATGGTTCGAGTAAAATCGCTATGATTTTCGTGACTTTCTGCTCGCCGTCGCCCCGCCCCCCCCCTACCCTAAATTGCTCGGCTGTGGTCTAGTGAAAGGCGATTCCCTCAAGCAAAAGGCGCGGCATGAAAGACACCAGAAGAATCTAGGTTTCTCCCGTCGTCTGATCCAGTCTATTTTTAACTGCACTTGAAACACCTACACTTCGAACCCACGGGCTAGTGGTTTTTGAAGTTTGACTAACTACCTATGCCATATTGCGTCACATAGATATAATGAATCACCGACTCATGGAAATAAAATTATGTGTCTGAAATGTTTTGAAATCGCCCATTAAAATTAAGTTTCTAAATACTACATTAGATATATTTGTATAAAACTCTAAATTGCTAAATATCTGGGACTGCTATCTATCTAGACTAGTCCTAAATGCTCTCAATGAAGGGTGAACTCGTTTTGTTTTCCGTGGTTAATCCGAAGAAGAGTTTCAACTATAGATAAAAAGGAAATACTTACTGGCAGAAGTCTTTCCTAAAAACAACTGTGGATCTTCTTAACACAACCATCCTCTTTGACTAAAGTAGCTTATCGAAGATTTTGGTCGGTATTTGAGTCAAACGTTTTGCTTAAGCTTAAGTGATATAAGGCTGAAAGATGGTACACGATAAAGGGCTTAACTACAGTTCGTTAAGGTTGGGAATAAAAGTGTTCCAAAATTACTCAAAGCTTTTACAGAATCATTTCATCTTTAATGTTAGATATATATTAGAGAACGACTTCGATTTAATAGATTTATCACTTTTTAAAAGGGTTTAACATTTTGAATCACATGAAACATGAAACATAAAAGGTTTATCACTATGGTACTCTCTTTCAAGCTCCTCCTGTAACGCCATGTACAAAGATACGCGCTGAGATGCATGGCCAGGCATCATCCCGAAACAGGTCGACACATTTTGAAAGATATGTTTAATTAACAATGTGAGCACATATTTCATAACACCTTCAAATGAGTTTGCTTGGAATGTTTTTCGAAATAATTATATTAAAGCAACACTTAAATCTATGTACCCATTATGTATAAAATATGAGTAACAAATGGGCGCATAAAGGATGCGCCAACAATTAATTGCTGAATAAATTACACTTAAAACAGTTTCTAGCTTCGAATATTACAATCAAGCATGACTGATGTTTCAAAGAATGTGTCACAAATTCCCTGAAATAATGACGTTTCATCCCACCCCATAAAATACCCAGACATAAACAACTCAGTTATTCAACCTTACCAAAGTATATCAGTTATAAAATCATTTATTATAATAACAATCTAATTAATTATCAATGGTGTCAAAGAAACAATGGGATCGTTTCAGGACCAAAGCGGGTCTCCCGCTTAACCCCAGTATCTCCGGCTCACGGCACCCCTCCCCGCTCTCTCATCACCGGAGCTCCCTTTTTTCTCCTTTCTCTCTCTTAAAAAATACGGCTCAACAGCCAGGCAACCTTAATGGTTGGCCACTATTGCCAAAAGGCTGCGGCGATCTTTCTATTGCTCGTAAGATGAGGAGAGAGCGAGACCAAGAAGAGAAAAGTGATCCATTGTGCCAACGCTGCGGTGTATTTTAACAATAGGCTCGGTGACCATGTGATCAGTTACAAAATAGACAGCGAATACGAAACTTGTTGAAAAGGAGAAAAATATATCATTGTTATATTGTGTCTAATTTCGGATAACCTTAAATTATAATAGTATTATGATTAGATATTTGAGCAAAAGTCTACAATAAAATTTGTTTATTTGTGAACGAAAATTTAAAAGCTTTGTGATATTATATCCATTGTTATATAAATTATAATTTTACAATGAAGAAAACGTAACACAAATTACCCTTGAAAAATGGAAGATATAAACGCATACGCGGGGGCCGCGATGTCCGCGCCCGAATACAATACAACGAACGCCACCGATTCTTCCTTTGAATCAATCGAAGTGGAAGGCATCAACCCAATGGACCAAGAACGAGACCTGACCAATTGCAGCAACATCTACTGCTACTCCGACGACCTATACTGGGATATGCTGCTCGCCTACATCATCCCCGACCCCTTTGAATGGGCCATCATCGGCTTCTACGCCTTGGTCTTCATCGTAGGACTCATGGGTAATTCCCTCGTGTGTTTCGCCGTGTGGCGCAACCATCATATGCGCACCGTGACCAACCTGTTCATCGTGAATCTTGCGACCGCTGACCTGCTTGTTATATTGCTGTGTTTGCCGCCGACTGTGCTTGAGGATGTGACCGAGACGTGGTACATGGGCAATATCATGTGCAAAGTCGTCAAATATGCACAGGTAAGAACAGGAAGGGGTTTGATTGAAATACTTATTATTTAATTAAGGTATACACCAAACTAATTAGGGATTGTAATTTAGCGATTTCCAAAAACCTAAGAATACACCTTTGGTGCAAAACAAAAACGGAGGTACATCTCAAAGATAATCATTTATCTAAATGTGGAACATCATTTATAATATATCGCGTTGCATGTTATAGCATCATGCGTCGAGTAATTTTTGGTTTGTGTAAAATTGTCAGGTGCTCTAAGGTTACCATTTTACTTTATATCTAACATTAATGTAAATATGTTTCATTGTAATAATTTTGTTGGTCGGAAAAAAATGTCGTGCAGTCGACAATATATTAAAACGCATCTAGTAGACTATATTGTGTATTTATTCGTTTGAAACGATGGAATACATTGTTAATACAAATACAAGTATACTGTTTTAGTTCATATAGAATGGCCATACTCAATATTAAGGGAAAACCAATTCCATAATTAAGAGTAGACTAAAGATGTTTTATATTAACCAGTAGCATGAGGTTGAAAAATGTGAAATTCTGAAGTTAAAAACAATGACTTTCTTGTTGAAATTGCAGTAGAGAATTGACTATAAATAAAATATTCCTGCTCTTTTAAGATATACAATAAATTAACAACAAGAAGGAATTTCGCGCCAAGCGAGAGTATAGGAACCTTCTTAATTCTCACTATTAAGTCAAAAAGAAACTTATAAACCTTTTTATCGATCTAGTTTCCTAGCATTAAAAAAACGAAATCAACTGCGAATAAATAAAAACACATTTTTCCAGTAAGATAAAATATAATTGTTTCAATAATAAGAAATAATATGTCGTTATATGAATTTTATCACAAATTCATATTTATATTATTATAACCATTTTGAGATTTTTTCTAAAAGTTCAAATGATCCTGCTGCGGTGAAAATATAAATATGATTTTAACATATTGAAAAATGGCCCTATTTTTCTTGGTAATCATTGCATAATTTTTGGTTTTCTTTTAACGTAATTGAAAACTTATCCGGATCCTACCTCATATTTTTTCTTTCTATGAGTCAAAGCTTACATGTAACACCTCCATAGTTAATTTTAGTTAGATTACTTAAAGTAGTCCATTTGGTCACACTCATCCTTCTTTTCTGGTCAAATTTAAGCAAGTGAAGAAGCAGGAAATGCACAAGGCTTTTCGATGGACTTCTTGCTTTAATTGAGTACCATTCTACGTGGTATAACTTCTGAATTAAATGTTAAATAACATAAAGTTGTAACAGATGTTGTACAGATTTCGTGAATACAATAAACATGTTTTTTAATCATATGTCTTTAAGTATATATCCTCATCTGTTATATAGGGATCTCATTTCGGGTACAAATATGTCTATTTAATTGATTTCTAACTCGAAGTGGGCTGAATGATATGAAGGGGATGTTTTGGCGGATACAATTTGGCATGGGCATCTTGATTGCGCACTGAATGTCTAAATGCCTAAATGGTTCCTGTCAGCCATCCTTTGTCTGCAAGGAAGATTGTAAGGGGTTGAGCGCAATGTTTCGAGTGAAATCAACTCGATGCACTCTGGTTCACTATTCACCTATGTCTTGTCCCATCTCACCTTTCAAATACCATGCCTAATGTATCGGACAATTTCGTCATCGGTTCCTTATGGGTTTATGAAAATGTGTAAACGTTTTCATTAATTGAATTTGTCTTTGATTCAAATTCCGATATCGCGTTCCCCCGAAGGATTCTCTAGTATGCCAAAATTATTGAGATAACTTTATTAGATTTATAATATAAAATGAAAGTTTGCTCCGGTTTCGCCGTTAAAATGTCTTATGCAACAAATTTTAGCGTATCGTGATGTCGCCTCGTCTCGCATCACGCGTTGTTGAGATTAACATATCTTGCATCATATCAAGTTACGATAATTTGAATAACGTATATCATAAAGATATCATGGTGTATCTGTTATATATACTTAATTTCATAAGCTTATGAATAAACAAACATATTGTTTTTGACACTATATGCGGATAACCGAAGTGTGATTACCAAATGGAGTTTTAATAGCAAAGCACATAGGGTCATCGGAAGTTGAGTTGTTTTATGAAATTATCCTCCGTTGCTAATAATCATAATACCTTCATTATCGCGACTGTACATCGGCGACAACCTTGCTTATTGCCAAGATTAGTCAAAGAAAGTGACAAAACACGTCATGTCATCATCACGACATGAGCGTCAATGTTGTTTGTCTTTTAATCACTTAATTGCGATAACTGTACTGCGAGGGCTTAGAATTAATGTCCGGGGTATATCGCAATAAGATACCCTGGAAGTTAATGAGGGCATTGTCGGTTTTTAATCACTGAGTATTCTTTTGTGAGCGATTCCATTCAGAAGACTTACTGACGCTCCTCGAGTGCGTTCGCCTTCTACATATCTCGTTTTGCTTATTTTTGTTATTCATGTATCTACGTCAACTCAGGCGTTTTGTCACCTTCCCGTTTCATAATATTGTTATTCTAGCTTTTTATATAAAATATCCATTTACGGAAGATGTTAATTATATATCTTCAATGAAAAAGCGATATCTCATTAGAATCTAGCTACTTTACTTGATATACATCGTGTATGATTTGTATAATACATTAATACGGTAGAAACGCAAAGATTTTTTTAAAGTTTTATCCTGCTCAATAATTGCGTCCTAATCTGCTCAATAATTAACGTATTACTTTGATAATTGATTAAACAACACCACATTTATCAAGCGTTGGAAACTGCTCCTAGTTTTCAAATGCTTCGCGTAAAGTAACAGATATTACAATACAGAATTTCATGTGTGCTTTAAGATAATTTTTGAAAAATGTTTCAAGTTAAACGGATATTTTGCCAACTTTCATTGCATTATTGTCTTTATGCTTATACTACGATATGTAGAGTTCCTATTATCATTTCGATACCTTTTTTATATAGATTTTGACGGGTCTACCCACCAATTAAATTTTCAATAGATGTCCGGTATCGCATTTAACTGTTTGAGCATAAATATGATTTATTGCTACACCACAATCTTGCACGCAGGCCTTTCAAATTTGAAAGCAACATATTCCTTTACATATGGATCCCTGTGGCATCATCCACTTTGAATGCATCGACAATAGGCGTCTAAACAGGCGGGCGGTTGTGACATCGGGGCATCAGCTGTGGGAGTATTCACTCTGTGGTCAAAGGGAGGCACCAATGAACATGATGGACTCCATTGTTCGACAGGGTCTTGATTAATGAGAGCAACTTTGGAAAAATCGGAAGTTGGTTGAATTCATTTCCTGTTATATGCCCCGAGGCAATCGCTGTCATATGATGACGGCAAGGGGAACAATCGAAGACCGCGCTCGCAATAATCTGGTGTGTATCGAAAAATAATTTTCTGAAGAGGAGCAAGATTGTCGATCTTCTATTGATTTGAGGGTTTTTGCTTTAGAAAATTGGCTTTTGATTTTTTTTTCTGGTTTACAAACCATATACTATCAAAACATAACCGAAACAAATACCGCGCATCCTTTGGCTATATAGACGTACCCAAATGAATTAAGCAAGACATTTATGTCAGAATACATTGAAATGAGGTAGCTGATACATGTTGCAGTGTACGATTATCTATTTACTATTGATGTAACATACCCATTCATGGAATAAAAAGATGAAAGAAGAAACTAGTAAAATATCCCATGCGAAATATTTAGTCCATAATATTGTACAGTCACTTGCTTTAATTTGGAATATTTAGTTGAGGGACCCATGGATCTGACATACCTGAAATATCATAATAAAATTTGATTGCGAAATATACAACAGGGTCTTAGCTTCATTCTGATATGACTTTCACTGTTATCGACTCAGTGGTTGCGACAGAGTACCTGATTCTATCGACGAGGGTAGAGGAGGAAAATTCACTGTATTATTCACATCTAATGCCTTTTTGTGCAAGGGCATCAGGCGCGCGTTATAAACTTTTACGCGCCCCTTTTCGTTTTTCAATTGGCCCACACTTTTGCTCTGATATTTCCTACCATTTGTACACCGGTTCAATATTGTCTTGCTTTGCGCATGTGGCTTAGTGTATATTTAGAAGTGCCATATAATTTGCTTATTTGAATTAATTGATTAAGAATTAATATCAATATTTGAAAAAAGACAAATGCATTTTTCTCAATTGGCATTTTTATTGTTTTATTAGAGGTAGAAAAACATCAACGAGTAATTAAAATAATGTAACTTTTATTTATTGCATTATTGCTGCTTCTTTTATTATAGGACATGGGATTAGAGAGAAATTTCTTATCGGGTAAAGGTATTACCCGGGCGGGGATCTGGGCTTGGGCACGGATTTTTTAACGTGGGCGCTAATGGGTTTACGGGCTGGGCTTGATTTCTCCGAAAACCGAGAATATATGGGCGCAACATATAAACATCCCTCGTCTAATATATTATCCCTATCCGATTTTCACACCGACCACACATGACCACAAGCAACACATGTTTGAACCGTTGTACTAATGTCTCATTTTGTGGTTGGTGAGCACATTTTAAGGTTCCTCAATATGACCCGTCACAGGCCACTGAGTTCATTTCCATCAATATAATTTTGTGTCGGAACAAGTAGATTATATCATTGTCATCACAAAACGATTATGTTCACGATGTCCTTCGCTCCATATCCTTCCTCTTTTTTATTATTTTAATATAATAAGGAGAGAAAAAAACCTTTCCTTTTACTCGGATTCAACTTTTCTTGAAATAACACCTATCATTCCATTTGTTATTCCCCAGCGTCTATTAGATACAACACAAATCGATCGAATAAAAATGAATTTAAAGAAGAAAATGATTGCAAAATGGTACTATTCGGACATAAGCTCAAAGTTAGAATGCATAACGGGTGAGTTTGGCAAATTAAGAGACATTCTTTAGGAGTGATTTAGAAAAAAATAACAAATTCAACATAATATGTAAAAACAATGTCATCACGATGTATTAATAGTATGGTTGATTTTACGTCGGCTAGCTACAGAAAATCAATTCGTAAATTGTTGCATCGATTGCAAATACTATATTTTGCGTTAAACTCTTATTTCATTCGTCCCTCATTTAGATAAGGCGTCTATTTCCAAAAAAATATAATTCCGCATAATCCCATCATTCCAAGTCAATTCGGCCGCCTACGACACTTCGGACTCATTTATAAAACGCTTCGCTACTTGTCGAAATAACTACCCTGATTAAAATGACTTTTTTACACCTTTTCGATCGGCCTCTTCCATTTCGGCCCCTTTTCGACATGTCGGCCCGTAAAAGAGACAATTCGGCCATCATTAAGATAAAACGTCCACCTCCGTGAATGCACTTCGGCATCTCTTTCTCGGCCCCTCCGACTTTGGCCCCTGCTATTTACCCCTTTTTGGCCTTCGGCCCCTGTCGAAACAACTCCCCCCCCGTGAAAAATGTAACTGCGAACCTTTTCTATCGGCCCCTCACATTTCGGCACCTTTTGGATACTTCGGCCCCTAAAAAGGGTAATTCGTCCACCATATTTTTGAAAAATAAGCACTTTTTGGTTGGAAGCTACGTTTGCCACCCGCGGATATTGCGCTGATGATAAACGTCAGACTAATAGCTCAACGTCCTCATAAGCGAAAACCACAAACTTTACTTTGCGGTGCTAACCATGTACCTTTTAATTTACCAGGTTGTTGTTGTTTTAAAGTGGTAGTGATCATAAATATGACAAGACGTATACAACAAAATCACGGGTTTTCGATGGGTTTTGGATTCTAGGTCACCAAGCCCTGCCTATAAAGCTGTAACGCCCTGCCCATGGCGCCCCACCCGTGTTTTACCGTTACCCTTTCTTATCTATATGTTGAAATCATAAACTGCTGAAATGTCAATGGAACAGCGAATCCATACGGGTTTAATTGACCATAACGAACTTACGTTTTGAAGAACATGAGCGATACATTCCAACACCGTATATCTACCCATTACAATCAAGAAAATGACCATTCTATTAATTTTTAAATGATTCAAGGCGTAAAATACTTTTCTTAAATTTCCTTAGACTCTTCTTCTGGTTAACATGTTTTCTTAATTTCTATGTCATGTGACTGAAATATTTGTTTCTTGTTCTCGTTTTGGTAGGTCAAGATTATTCTTTGGGTCAACGAACCCATTGAAATTCTCCGTTTTTAAGATAATTATACAACCATTGAGTGAATATCTTGAGAATCGCCTTGATTTTTTAAATAGCCGAATTCCAAATTAAGTCGATGGTGCTTCGCTTTTCGATTGATCACTTAGAAGAGCTCTAGGGGCGCCCTGAACAGCAGTCCAATTTACGCAACAACTTCATTTAAACCTCTACAGATGTCTTGTTAGCAGACCCAGCTTATTCATCATTCTTCCCCGTGGTGTGGCAAAAGTGTTTTACTTAATTACGGACGTTTTCTTGTTAATAAGCGCGAGCATCATATCATCTCCTTTTGATACATTATTACCGCTTTATGATATTAAAAAGAGTTGAAATGTAAACATCTACTAAGCTTTACGAGGTTGCAAATAATATGTTCCATGTTAATTTTCGTCGCTTTTATTCAGTTTTTTATGCGTTACTATGTAACTAGATAACATTGCCCGCAATCACTAGATTGCGCAACACCGTATCCATACTGATCATGGGAAAGCGCGCCAAGCGGAACACACTGACAACCAATAATAAGTGCTCAAATGTGGCTTCCGTTTTCCAAAAACCTCTTGAACCTGATTTACTCTGACAAACGCACCTTCATGCCAACGGTCTCATTCACTTTTTATGGTGATTGAAATAGTTTTGCCATTGTGTTAAGAACATATAATTTCAACAAACTAGGTAAACTGATTTCTTGGTAATGAAAAAAAGTTTTTTTCCAAAGTTTTACTCTCATCACGCCCGAGTTGATATTATATTAAAGCGAATCTCATATTGCTTAGAGAGTGATCAAGGAATTTAAACACCGACGTTGTCCTTTTGGAAATGACATAACTCTTTAAAAAAAATAACCTTTTAACTCAGCTGTGGCTGGTTCAAGGAAAAAATACTGTTTTTCGTAATTCAATCGTTTAATAACAATTAAGAAAACACCTGTGAGAAACCTGTTTGGCACACATTTTAAAATGTTTGAGGAATTCTCAGAATCCAGGCACCCAAATCAAACAAAAAAATCCTGAATCAAAAGTACAGGTGCACTCAGCAGGTAATCTTCTTTCATTTCCGCTGTTACAAAATACTTTTAAAAAGTTGGCATGACAAATGTTGTCGTGTCGAATGGAACTGCTTGGCAGACGCGGAAGATTTACAGTGTCGGGCACCCCGCCCTCCGCCTAATGTAATACCACAAAAACATTGGCTATCATTTATTCTTTATTGACGCCCCTTGGTCCAAAACTGCGGATCTGTCCTTGCTTGGTTTAGGCAATAATGATTAATTTCTATAACGTTTAAATAACGTTATAAAGTATTTTAAATAAAAAGTCGACCCAATTTATTCTAAGCTTTGCCCTTTAGTTGCATTTTTTACCGTAGAAAATTAAAATAATTTTAAATTTATTATAAGAATGAAATGTTTAGGCTCTGACCGGGAATGAATTCAGAGATTATAGATATTGTATTCGTAGGGGCTCGTTCACCCGCTCCGAAAAAAGCGCAAAACACACATTTTGCGCTTTAAACTTGAAGCCACATTTGTATACAAACATAGTAGTTTATCCCTTCTGTTCACCCAGAATTATGCGCTTTTATTTCGGGTGAACGCGCCTTAAGAGTGTTTGAACCAGAAAGTGAATGCAGACGGTTTTCGGCCGCATTGTGTTATATTTGTATATCTTTTTATGTCAAATTTAAAGTTGTAGAAAAAAGATCTCAGAAAAGTTGTACAACAACCGTTCGATAATATAAATTGCAAAATGAGCGTAGATGTGATTGCAACATCAGTTAACCCTGCTTTGTTTAGGATTCCTTTAGGCTGTAAAGAAGATATATAGTACAGGCAATGCGTATAATCTTTATCTGTTTGGTTTCCATTTAGAGTTATTTATGACCAGCGAAAAAGTAACATAGATAGGAACAATTCTATTCTGAATATCCTGTAAGAAATAGTTCTTACATGGACATACATGGTGTTTTTGTTATTGTTTTAGCTAAATATTACGAATACAAAATATGTACCGGTATATTGCGTATTGAATCCGTATTGAGCTTTTAAAACAAAACCTCATGGCCAGACATTTTAAAATCAAGATTCTGTTTATCCTGAGTGTACATTTCCATTTATAAATGTATTATCTACTTCATTTAGCTTAGTTAATGTCGCATGTAGTTCATAATAATAGTTTAATCACGATTTTACAAATGCAAAATATCGTAAGATATATGATTACATATACAAGAGGTGTTCAGTTTAATTTGTTACACTTTTATTTTTGCTATAAAATCAAAAGTATAAAACATACAGACTTCTAATCTTAACAGATGTTTGATGTGGGATCGATGTCTATAATATATAAATCTACAGCGTTTTGACCAACTGCGAAGAACACTATCAATCACATCCTGGGTGGGGTCGTTCCCGGTAGTTTTGAGAGCATGCTTAAAACCAGCTAGGGTCCGTATGAATTTCTTCCGTAGCTCCCTTGTCAGGATGCCACAAAGACTATTATCCATGGGGGCGGCATCAAGTGACTTGGGCCTCCACTCTTCCGATGAAACATAATTTATATCGGCGTCGTCGGGTCACTGCAGCGTCCATATTGACGTATGGGGAGATGCACTGTCTTGGTTGAGCACCATGCTCCTTTTCAATTATCTTGCAGACAAACGCGGCACATCTTTTGTCACAAAAAGCCCCAGAACTTTTTGAATAAAGGTATCCGAGTTCACCTACACCTTCTAATCGATAAACACAAGGCTATTTTTCCCGTGAGTACTCACTTCGTCCCACACCATGATTCAAGGAGCATATTTATCACGTTTCGTTTACTATATATTATACTCCGGTTGTTGACCCTGTCAAACGTAATAAACTCGTATTTTTACATAGTTTACACTTAGATAACACATTGAAAAGTCAGTTACAACATAGTTTCTCTATTTTCTTGCGTTGGGTATCAGGTACAGCCTCCAGGATCTTTCCCATCGGTAATCAACCTTGGCTTGAGTATGCTGATGAACTTTCGGCGTTTTCTTAACTCGACATAAGATTGTGTGCTTGATAACATGATAGATAGTTTCTAGGTCCAATTCTAATTAATTCACAATATCGCGCTTGGTGGCTGGGTTTGCTTTGAAGATCACAATCCGGATCTTCTTTACCACAACAGGATTAGCCTTGGAATATCTTCTACAAACCACGTGCTTTTTCTTGTTTGAAATTGCATTTTTCTTTGTTTTCCGTTTTTATATTATTACATGATGAGAAGTCATTCGACTGACATCAAAATCATCACGATTGAGATGTCTCTGGATCTATGTGACACCATATCCAGATTTCAAAAGGCAAAAAAACAGTACCTTAAGGCTTTCCATCATTTGTATGTCTTTGTATTGTTGAACATTGAAACGGACTAGCTATAATAAAAATATAATGGCCCTATCACATTATTGTAATAAGGATTTTATTGGTTCCACACCTTGCGCTGTCTTCACAGCACAATGAAAGTGTAACAAATTA
>LQRL01161314.1:20351-34826 GCA_001703475.1 Hydroides elegans
CAGTGTAAACAAATGCAAAATATCATTTGATATATGATAACATATACAATGTAAACAAACCATCTCTTATTGCTCATCCAATTTTTGTTTCGCTTACAGGGCGTGTCGATATCGGTGTCCGTTCTGACGCTGACGGCCATTTCGGTGGAGCGCTTCTACGCCATTTGTAAACCCATGAAGTTCAAGGCCACGATGCGCCGCGCACGCGCAATCATCACCGCCATCTGGTGTATATCCATCGTACTAATAATCCCGGATGTCATATACATACGCATCTTTCCACATGACTATATGACGCCAAACTTTTCAATATTGCTCACCACGTGTAGACCCGGGTGGGACGCTCAGAGACAAAGGATCTTTCAAATATTTATGATGGTCGCATTGTATATTGTACCGTTCTGCTTTATGGGATTCACCTATGCCAGGATAGCCCAGGTGCTATGGTCCAACAACATACCTACAGAACCCAGTGTGTGTAAGTGGTCTGACAAAGCTATTAAAAATTAAAACTATATTGATTTGCTAGCGATAAAATACCTTCGGTTCCAGATTGATTAATTATTAGAAATATTCAAAAATTTGATAACGATAACAACCCATAAATATTGCTCGAGAATGCTCTCTGGAAAGGTTTTTAGATTTTAGACTTGATGTGCACATGATTCTACAATATTGTAATCCGTGTTTGACATAGGTCGTCGCAACGGTGGCGGGACGATGTCGAACGGCAAGGCGCCCAAGACGCAATTAGAGAACCAGCAGCTGGCGCGGCGCAAAGTGGCCAAGATGCTCATCGCCGTCGTCGTCATGTTCGCCCTCTGCTTCCTGCCCGTCCACCTCATCAATATCATACGGTACAGTCAAAGGAACTGGTGTTTTACATTGTAATTGTAATGGTGTGGTTTTGGTCTAGGCTTTTTCTGTGATCGCTTGGAGATACCAAGACAGTATACTAAATTATGCGATATAATATTCGCTATAAATTCCTTGAACATCGTGGCGCCTGCCCGTATCTTAATTTGATATATGAACTCTATGCTTTTCAAATGTGTCTCATTTGAGTTCGCGTCGGTAACTTTTCGTCATGTCAGCGAAAATGTATTTATCCTGAAGATTCCTATTTTTGGTTTGTAAACCCTTAACGTTATTGTCACAACACAGCATTCTATATTATGTAAACATCTAATGTCGATTAATAATAACCGGTGCCTCATTAAACTCTATACCCCTATTTTCTGCCTGCAGGTATTCGTATGTGTTGGCGGGCGAGTTCTGGACGCGTCTGGCGCTCGTCTCGCATTGGCTCTGCTACTTCAATAGTGCTATCAACCCCGTCATCTATAACTTCATGAGTGGTAAGCAATCATTATATTTATCGGTTATATCTATAGATATATCTAGTTTTGATCAATCAAGTTATAAGTTCAACTATTTATTATTTGTATAACTTGAATTGAATTAATATCGACAAAGTTAAAAATAGTATAGATGTCAATAAACTTTGCTAAAAAAAAGAAATTATAATGATGGTGACAATTTCGTAAGTTTCATTTGGTTATTAAATGCTAAATGCTCATTCGGCAAAGCAAGTTTTATCAAAGTCGCTGGAAAAAAATCGTCACGTATCTCGGAACAATATGACACAGTGAATATATGATTTTAACGCTATTCCGACATAGAAAATGATACGGAAAACTTTCATATGCAATCAAACTTGATGTGCCGAATGAGCAATCATTATGTAAATTCAATGTAAATGTGCGTGTTTATGTGTGACAATTCCTCAAACCTTTAAAATAATAAGATTTTGGTTTTCGCTTCAATTTTTGTAATTGTAATTAGCTATAAAGTTAAACTTTTTCTACGCTATTTGAATAAATTTTTGCATAGGTCGATCTAGAGTAAACCATAATTGAAAAACCTTCATTGATTTCACATAAAAGCATACGCGACTTTCTTATTAGTGTTCATTTTTGAGTTACTCTATCCTCATATTCTTTTGGGAGCATTTTGAACCCTGGGACAGAATACGGTTGCAGTTACCATTAAAAAAACAATGTCCCCGAAAAGTCTATTGCAACCATGTTTTTTTCTGGAATGGTTACCGGGGTACACAGTGTTCCAAAAAAAAAAAAAATACAGGGGAAGACATTTCGTATAAATTAACATAATTGGATATATCTAAGAAGGAACATCTTGGGCAGTTGATAAATAGGCTATTCAATTTTAGTTTCAAGATAATTCAAACACGCATTTTAAATCAAACTCACTTTGAGCATTCCAAAGACAGATGGATTATAATTTTACCAAATTTGTGAGCTGAGTTATATTAAAACGGTATTATTTGAACATCAAATGACATACAAAACCCAAAAATGCATTAATTTGAATAGAGTAATTATATAAAAAAACACTATTTTTTGTTAATCGGTAAAAATAGATTAAAATTTGGAATTAACTAATTATAATATTTTATTGCGTTTATCAATATGAACCCACCGTTCTTTTTGTCCCGTATTGTGTTCCGCTTGCTATGTATCGCAGCTGCACTTATAATCATTTTAACCGCGAATGTACTATTTGTGCATGAATCTTTATATTGTGCTCGATATTGATTGCACTAAGCATTCAATATCAAACAAATTATATATAGCACTTATAATCATTTTCAATTTATTCGACCACTCGCATGCACAACATATGAATGATTTTTGCAACATAAAAATATATATGATTTAAAATTCCACGTTTAAAAACGTTTATTTCCCTCTATATAATCTCACTGGCATTTCACCCCATCATCACATAATGTACGCAGTTAAGACCCGAAGCTATCCTCAGCTATCCGTTTAATTCGAAAGGGGCCTGCAAGTGTCCTTCAAGCATGGGTGTTGGTTATTAAGTTGATTATTTGGTCGTTGGATTTGGCGCCGTGCATTTGTGAAGCATCACCTCCGCTTATATCATATACATCATTAACTATAAAAATAAAACACGTTTCTAATTATTGCATTATTTTGACTTGCGGTGGTTAGTCATATATGAGCGCATATTTACTAAAACCTATCGTACCCGATACAAAAGAATCTCATACAGAATATGGTACCAAAATAGAAGCGAAAACCAAAATTTATTTGTCAAATACACACCATGCGCTTAATTGTTTAAATGACATGAAAATGTCGATATGTTAAAACCCGACATTTTGTGCATATATTTTACAGAAAAATTTAGGAAGGCGTTTAAACAAGCCATAGTTTGTGCACCGGCTTATCACGATGCCACTGCTGCCACGTCACGAACGTACCTCGCCAAATCCAACCGACCGCATAAACCGGCCTATGTCTAGTGTACCTCGGGGTGCCTCGTTGTGAGGGGACACCAGTCTTGTCTTGTGTGCTTTTTCTTCTTCCTATGGGTGCTAACTATACCAAAAAAAGTAGACATGTTTCGGCATGAACCGAAAGCAAAACACCAACGATTTTATCATTAAGATACTGCATTTTGCAGCGAAATTTCGGCAAGAGTTTCGCTCGGCCTGCGGTTGTAGCCGACGGCAGAACACTGGTAGTTCACGGCAATGCACTCGTACAACGCGCTATGGGGCCAGTACGTACACGTATAAGATGGCGAGTGACACGACTCAAACGGAAGTGATCACAATGACCAAGATGAGTAGCGCGAGTGATGAAGGGACTGAACCGGAAGTGACTGTCAAGCTATATCCGACTATGTATGAGAACGCCAATGCAGTGTGAACAGTGAACGTGTGTGAACAGTTTTATCTTGTTGCTCCCGATGATGTGTACATAGCCGCATTCGTATATTTATATATAGTTTATAGTGTAAATATGTAATTTTGACGGACAGTTGTTAAGGTTGATGCAAATGCATATTTATGTATTTCAAAAATAAAATAATTAACTGCAGAGAGATGTATGTATATGAAAACTTCCATGTAATTCAATCATATATATTATATATTTTGCGATTATGTTATTGAATCAAATGCTCATTCACATCACACATTTTCATTATACCTAATGCTGTACGCTAATTTGAAACAATTGTTCTAAAACTTATCAAAAAGATAATTTTACATACAATTTCCAGTTTGGAAAGGTGTTCTATAAATCATAAATCTGATAACAACGAACTCTGTTATGCAATTAGAATATTTGTGAATTATTCGTTTAGCTAGACATCCTTATTAAAGCAGTTAATTGTAAACCCTTCTAATACTTATTTAAGCTGGATATTTATAGATTTTCATTCAAGAACTAGTACAGTATTCTCGAAACGTTGCATTAAAAAGTTTGATTAGTGGGGAGAAGCTATTGTTTTTTAAGAACAAATATTACATATGCATCTTTTTTTTCATATTATCTATATTTATTTGTCCTTTCTGTATAACGACTCCTATAATTTCGACATTTGAGTTATGTGTTTTAAGTATTTGGCAATCATCTAACCAATCTAAACTGCAGATTACTTGACATTTTCTTATGTTACAGTCTTTATTTATATTTGACTTTTTAGCTGTTGCTGTAGCAAAATAAAGAATTTGAACAAGAAAATTATTGTTTTCAATAAAAGAAAATTATTTATATGCTAGAAGCGTTTTATTTCACGATATACATTATGGATGAAAACTATAATTAGTTTGTTCAATATTTCACGACATCATTTCATTTTTAAAAACTCTCCAACGAGAAGTGTGATATATGTATAATTTTAATTGAGTCTTAATTGAGTCTTTCATATGCTTTGGTCCCCTTTGTAAGAGCGACGGCACGCGGATAGCCAGTACTAAATGCAAGTCTAAATAAGTATGTACAAATACATATTTTACGATTTAAAAGGGTTTTAACGAAACGAGACTACACGATGAATACACTCATCCCGTACGTTTTTCAAACTTAAGTCATATTCTTTTACATTAAGTTCTTCTCACCCATATAATCATTCCATGGTCCTTTTGTTGGATCCAATTGGCCCGATCGGGGAAAAACATTTTTCTTGACACTTTGCTTATACCCATCAAAATGCTTCCCAAGGTAGCGCTTCGCCAGATCGACCACAACCTTGGCGGCTTGAGGCCATGCATGTGTGCCTTGTATACGATATTGCGTGTGAACAAGGGGTCCGTATAATAAGGCGACACCAAGTTCTACTTTATCTTCCTCTTCCGAAGCACAAAGCTCCTTATAATCGGGTGGATTGACCCCAATATCAATCGCAAGGGCTTCTACAAGACCAGGGATGTCATCGATGAAGTTGAATCGCAACCATGGTTTCAATGTGGATTTCTTCTCGCAAATAGTGTCTCGCATATGCTGGCGTTCCACCTCGTTAAACACGGTTCCGTCGCTGCCATAATCACGTGACACGATTTTGTGAACGAACCATCGGGCTTGCATCTCGGCTACCGTGAACAATCCGGCGCCTCCGGGTTGCTGGAGGATGAACCCAAACCCATCAAGAGCGGGATTGGGCGATAAACAGTAATTGTATAGTCTGCAATCCATTTGATCTTCACGTTTCCAGATATTGTCGAGATATGGGAATTTCTGCTCAAAGCCGGTCGCACAAATAACGATGTCAATATTATTGAGCTCAGTGCCATCCGATAGAATCGCACCACTTTCAGTGAATTTTGTCACCGGTTTAATGAACTTAACGATTCCATTTTGCTTTGCCCTAAGAATCGTACTCAAATCACCCACACCAATCACGTCCCCCGGATAAGTGATGGTGTCTTCAGGTGATTTCTTGTGAACAGGATATACCCACTCTCCAAACATACTTCCGAAATCACCCGTCACCAACGCTGTATCGCGCGTCATCTGATAATCCCACGGTCGATAATCACCGTACACCGACTTGGTATACGGCTCTATAGCCCACGAAGATATCATTTCCGGTCGCTCAGAGGCGCATGTGTATATCTTGGCCACGCTGCTCGACAACGCAATTTTCATGATTTCAGTTCCCGAGTTAGCGGTGCCGAGAACAATTACGCGCTTATCTTTGAATAGCGCGGCACCATTTCGCAGTTGACTACTATGAATGAGGACACCCTTGAAGTCAGACATGCCCTCGATTGAAGAAAACCGAGCAAAGCCAAAGGCGCCTGATGCTACCATGACATGATCCACAATTTCCGTGCTGGAACTTCCATCTTTATCATAAGTAATATGCCATTTATTATTGACCTTCTCCACGTTTCGCACATGCGCATTGAAGCGGATATTGGGCACAAGCCGGAAGTGGTCAGCATAGGCTTTCATATATGTACAGACCTCCTCGGCGGACATAAATCGAAATTCGTTGCCGCCGTTCTCAGGTGGCAGCGGCTCGAAATCGGAGAACGCGTTGTTGTAGCGTGACGTGTTGGTGAGGAGGTCTTTGTAAGCAGGGAAGGAGTATTGCTGGGGATCGTCGATCACGTGGTAGGGTTCATCACCTCCGTACATCTGCAGTATTACAAGGAATATGTAGTTATTTTATTGAGCAGTAAACAATACTATATACGATTCGATTTCAATACATTTAAAACTGAAGTTGACTGCAATCACATTCACATGCCGTTAATGTGTATAGTAGAGACTAAACTGTGCCAAATATACGAATCATATACCTACTGGTCTCTGAAAAGCTCAGTTTATATATGATGTTAAATAAACCCCAGACACAAAATGTATTTTATATAAGACGTGACAGGGGGTTTTACCGTATAATTCCACATCCCGCCGATATCGGCCTCTTTTTCGAAACCTATGGCATCGTGACCGTCCTCAAGTGCCGTCTTCATGCTGACCAGACCCGACATCCCACAGCCTAGCAACGGAAAATATACTTAGCAACTATAAAATAAGCATTTAAACTAAAAAAATACCAGTGAACATGACATGGTAAGATATACGTCGGAAGTATACATGTACGTCAAATATGTAAGTATATAAGATTTCGCAACCCTATTGCAGATGAATCTGAAAATTAGCTTTCTTCACATTAATGCTTCGAACATCGGAACAGTGCTATAAAAAATTGAGATGATATCTTTGAGGGTGCGTTCTATATACATTTAAAGCAAATAGCGAACAAAAATATGTGGAATAAATAAGCCTCCATATTTGCTCTGTCAAAATGAAAATCTAGAAATTGCAACCTATTATTTAAAGGATTCTGCCTTACCGATAACGGCAACCCTCTTTTTGCGAACATTGTTTCTGTCACCAGATTTCACCAGTATCTTTTGACCCGCAAACATATTTTCTCAATATATGATATTTATTTCGATGTTTCAGAAAGAATTATTCAGGACACCCAACATTTGATCTTTAAGTACAAAGTTTTATCCGAATCTGTTTCATTTGCAGCTAAAATATGTTCAAAATTAAGTAGCACTTAAGTTAGATTTTTTTATCCGATCCATATATTCCATACATTTGCGATATTACCGAGACTGAAAATACCGAAATAAACATAAAACCAGTGTGTCCATGACCTATTTAACATAATAACCAGAGACCTGTTCCAATAATGTGAGGCAAAATATAGTTCATTTTTGCATAATTCGGTCTTATAATTATGCAACAAAATCGGAACAGCGCAACAGCTTGATAATGGTCACTTCGACCTCTTATGGCCAGTCTCAGACGTGGCGATAACTCCTAGATTAAATGTAATCGGGGATTAATATAAGATTGCAAAATTTTCGGGTTTCAGACCTATGGATTACTGTCAATCCAAGGCCGAAAATGTAATCTTGGGTTGTACCAGGATTAAGTCGGGTATTATTTGTAAATGTTGCACTTTCTAACGGAAATGCCCAATTTTTGATTCATAACTATAATGTGTATCATTAAGTACATATTGAAGTAGATTCTATAATATTCCTACATTGAAGTGAAAATATAGCAAAAATGAATTTTGTCTAAAATGTAATGTTAAGTTAATGGCAATGTACATGTATATGGTCAGACCTAGAACTATATAGCTTTGGGGTGTTTAGAATCCACTTTGTTTATTGCCTGATAGAATAATGAACAAAGTCTACATTATCACCTGGTAAACAAAACATGAAATCATAGTCTAGTATCCATGCCTGTTTGATCGTTTGATTGCTTGTTATTGCATAGGTAAAGTTACTTCGACACTCTAAAGTAGATTTGAATCGCAGACTACCAACCCCTCTATAGCAATATGCCAGTACATTGATAACTTCAATCAAATATAAAAACAAAGGTCAAACACGCCATGCATGGATACATTAAGATATATTAATCAATACAAACGTACAAATAGATCAAAGGCCAAACTATTATCAGTGTAATATTCGCATTATCATAAGGCACGAGAATAAATCTTAGATTAGTCCTGGATTCCAATATCTAAAGCTGATCGAACCGTCTGAAACTGAAAAATAATCGCGAATTCATCTTAGATTATTTAAGTAATCTAGGATTAAGCTTGGATATTGCAATCGCGGAGTAGACCAAATAATACCCAACATAATCTCGGATTCGATCTCGACCTTTGGGACTGGCCATTACAGCTTCGTACCTTCTTCCCATTTCGTGTCTGGTTACTTCGTGTATTTAGATCAATCTATTTCGTATAACTTTATTTTTTCCTTTTTTTACAAACAAATGTTATTGCTCATTGACGAAATGTGTAAGTAATTGCAATGCTATATGTCTTATTAATTAACTTTATCCACATAAGTAGATTTTGCAATATTATGAATGAAACAAAAATTGCGACTTTTTACTCAACACAGGAAATTTTAGTGTCTTTCTTAGGGCCTTAATGTGAATTCAAATATATTTTTGAATTAAAGGTATGAAGGTAACAGCTATATGATCATACAATATAACTATTTTAAAGTATTAAAAAGTAAAATGCGCCCAATGCAACAGATGAATGTATTTTATAGTGATATGACACGCGACGAGTTGACAGTGTTCTATATATCGATGTTATGTTAGTTTTAGGGTCACAATCTATTACGCCATTTTTTGTTTTACATTTTAGTCAAAGTCCAGACCGAAATTGGGTTAAATGTCATAAAGAAAACACCAAGAAATATAAAACAACACAAACAGTAAATAAATGTCTCCTTCTTTACATAGAAGTTTACTTTAAAGCGTCAATAACAATAAATTCATTCGTTTTCAACATTATTTTTTGCATCGTTGTTTTGATATTTATGATTCTTAAAATAGACTTCTTAACTATGTCTAGACCGTTAATATTTCACACAGCATTCATTAGATTTTTGAGAAACGGTATTTATTACAAAATAATAAGGATTTGATATATTTATATATTTATGTTAAGTTACGAATTGGCAGAAGTTGCATGCAGTTGATGGACGAATAACGAGTGATAATCAGCCTTAAATTTAGGGTTAAGGTAAAACACGGGCGGGGCGTGATGGGCAGGGCGTTACATCTTAATAGGCAGGGCTCCGTAACCTAGAAACCAAAACCCATCGAAAACCCATGTTTTTATTGATTATGTCTTGTCATATTAATAATCACTTCCACTCTAAAATAATAACAACCTGGTTACTTAAAACGCACATGGTTTGCACCGCCTAGGAATGTTTGTGGTTTTCCCCTTTTTAGGTGGTTGAGCTATAAGTCTGACGTTTATCATAAGCGAAATATATCCGCTTATGGCAAACGTAGCTTCAACCCCAATATTATTTGGCAGTCCGATTATGTAAGGTGTTTATTTGAATTTCATCCGGGTAGTGCCCTAGGGGGTAGGGGGGGGGGGTTGGTTAGGGCTGAAGGCCATGTGGGTAATGGTAGGGGGTAACCGCTTGGTTGGAAGTATCCCGTTTCCGTTGTTATGATGTTTAATGTTACATTTGCAAGTATTTATATTAACTCCCAGTGAATGTTTCGAAATAAGTCAAATTTGGCGTTACAAAAGGTTATACTATAGTATTCAGGTACGTCCGAATTTTTCAATTAGGTAATCATTTCTTTTTCTTAAAATCCATTTTTATTCTATCGATTCGTATTGGAGCAACGAGATGCAAGGGATACAACAAATTGAATGATAGGTGTTATTTAAAGAAATGTTAGATCCGAGTGAAAGAAAAGTATCCTTTTTTTCTTTTTCCTTATTATAAAATAAAGGAGAAAGTCGAAGTACACATGCATACGGATTGAAGGGCATCGTGAACATAATCGTTTATGGTAACAATGATATAATCTATATGTTTCGAAACTAAATTATATTGATGTAAATGAACTGCGGCCTGTGACGGGTCATATTGAGGAACCTTTAAAATGTGCTCACCAACCACAAGATGAGACATCTGTACACCTGTTCAACAATATGTTGTTTGTGGTCATGTGTGGTCGGTGTGAAGATTCGATACGGATAATACATTAGACGAGAAATGTTCCCATGTTACGCCCATATATGCTAGGTGCTTCGAGATCTCAAGCCCAGCCCGTAAACCTATTAGCGCCCACCTTAATAAATCCGTGCCCTCGCCCAGAGCCCCGCCCGTGTAATACCTGTACCCTTAAATTTATAACTATCGCGAACAACCTTCTACATGCAATTCAATAATGGAGGGTGGCCTTCCGTTGCTTTGATTGATAAGTAAGATATATTTTTTATAACCGCCTAACCTTGTAGACTCATTCTTTGAAGAGTTCTTGCTTTTGTAGAACTGTACTATCTAGACTATTTGTATCGTATCCTATCACTTCATATACTGTATATACATGTACAAAATTCGTCCGAAATCGTTATAACCTTGGAGCCACTTCGCTGAAAAAACACACTATTTAGTATTACAAGGATATATGTCCTACAAAGTAATCGCCTCTTTTTAGCAAGTTTTGATAAATGATTTATTTAATAAAATACTTGCATATTATCTGTAATTGCTGATTTCAACATTATTGTGCATAATGGTCCTATTTGCATTAACATATATAAGTTGTTATGCATCCACAAGAATGCGAAAATTTTTAAAAACATATTAATTATATCATAAAATAGGCTAAACAAAAAAATATGACTTACTTGACTTAGATGCTAAGGACTCTTCGTCCCCTCGCTCTCTCCAGACGGCTGACTGTACGCCAATCACCACGGTCCGATGCTCTGCGCTCTGCGGTAGCAATAGGCAGCCCTATCACGGGGGTGAAACTACACAACAGCGGGTTTGGTTGGTTTCTGTTCTTTTTGATGAAAATAACACCGGTCTGGTTCGGAGACACAGGTCTGGTTCTGTGCTTTCGCGTTTGTTTGACAATGATAATATATTTCTTTGAGAATGGTTATCATTTTCTTTAAAAAAATAAGCTCTTAGAAGGTAATTAGGTACGTTTAGTGACAACTTTTACGAATGTTAAAATTCACAATAATTACAGGAGAAAACTCATATTTTTTATGTATAAGTTGGTCATTATACTGTTTGAAAATATTTGCTCATGTGTCATGATTTAAAAAAAAAAACAATGTTCATGCGTTAAAATTGTAATTTAACTTTGTGAAATGCAACGGATCATTTCTGTGCTACAATGGTTCAGTTCTGTGCCTAAATTTGATACAACGGACGCATCCTGTGCTTTTCGTCGAAACAAAAACGATGTATTTGCTTTTGAATATGACTAAATCGATCGTCTGTCGGACCGTCTGTCCATTTACGGTCTATTTGAACGTCATCTGTCTAGGTAAAATCCACAACTCGAGAACATATTGATGAAATTTTCAAACATGTAGATCATAAGATGTGTCTTTTTAGGCACCAGCCCACCGGTTAGGGGCCTAAAGATTTGGGGTGTCCGTCTTTCCGTCCGTCCCCTGGTGATAACCCCAACCAACGGTCAAACAAATAGTCCCAGGGCTTGTACACTATCTATCCAAACGCTATTTGGATCATATGTATTGAAGTATTGGGCAATGAATTTTTCCAAGGGTTGCCATCCTATATATCTAAAAGCTATAGGGATCAAATATATATGAATAGAAGCTGTGCATATCTGGTTTAGCCCTTGTGGGTATTAGAACACCCCCCCTCCCAGCATTTCAATATTTTTTCAAGGCTGCACTCTGTCTAAACAATGTTGGGATCGGATATCCATTGATTGAGTTTTGCAGCTCCCCTTTAAAACAGACTAGGCCCAGTTGAGCAGTTGACTTATGTGCGTACACACATTTGTGTAAACAAGGAAGTATTTGTGAAATACGAAAAGGCCCAACTGCCCACCAATTTGAAGGGGTATCGAGTATTTCGTATACGAATATGTTTCGAAAAATCCCTTTTGAGTATTTTGGCCAGATTCAGTCATTTTCCGGTGGCCAAAAAACTGTCAAAAGGCACCTCTACATATCAAGACATTTCATTTGATTTTCGGACACTTCGGCTCCTACCATTTCGGCCCCTACCACTTCGGCCCCGATTGGAAACATCTGCCCATTTTTGGAAAAGACACTTTGGCCCTTCATCCAACACTTCGGTCCCTCATGAAAAGTCACTTCGGCCCCTAGCAAAAGACACTTCGGCCCCTCTCAAAAGACAAGTCGGCCCCCGAAGTGTCTTTTCATGAGGGGCCGAAGTGTCTTGACGAGGGGCAAAAGTGTCTTTTCTAAAAATGGGGTCGAAGTGGTAGGGGCCGAAGTGTCCAATCCCCTTTCATATGAGCCTTTAACGAAGTCTCAATGACCCTCGGTTCAAAGGTTCTAGCTCGTTCAAGCTTATATTTAGAAAAACCGCTGTTTTAGGAATTTTCGGCCATATTCGGCCATTTTTCGGTCACCGAATCTGGACAAAACTGCCAAAAAACACATCTACACGCCAAGACCTTTCATTTGAGCCCACTCCTACGTCTATACGACCATCCGTTACAAAGAAACAAAATTGAAAAGAGTTCATTTTTCGAAAAACTGCTGTTTTAGGAAGTTTCGGCCATATTCGGCCAATTTCCGGTAACCGAATCTGGCCGAAACTGCCAAAAGGCACATCTACATGCCAATAACTTTCATTTGCGCCCATTTCTACGTCTATACGACCATTCTTAACAAAGAAACAACCTGGAAAAGCATCGTTAATCTATTGTAAAAGGCACAAAATTGTTCCGTTGTACTACAGGTCCAGACCGGTGTATTTGAAAAGAGCACCGAACGGGTCCGTTGTACTTCCGATGACAAATACAAAACATTCAACTCACAAAAAAAATAGTTTAAATTGTATTAAAAAAATTAAAAGAAAATAAATATATTAAGTATCCTATGGAAAGATTGTTTGAAGTAATTGCATCGTGATAGCCTATTTGATAATAGAGATAATCATCATTATATTTGTGACATTGATTTTGGAGATATACAGCGTTAAAAATCCATAATAACACAGGAGACCAATGTGGATGGTTAACCATATCATAACAATAAATTGCATTCGTGAAAACTTCTTAAAAATGGTTAGATATGGCATTTTGAATAAAAATGTAAACAAATCTTAAAAGCACAGAACCAGACCTGTGTCTCCGAACCAGACCGGTGTTATTTTTATCAAAAGCACAGAAACCAACCAAAACCGCTGTTGTGTAGTTTCACCCCCGTGCTGTGTCTTCTCGCACCTGAGTGATCCATTTCTTGGGTGGCCTGCCTCGCGGTCTTGGATTTGGGAAATCTTGTCGGTAGGCTTTGGCGACATAGCTTTCAGGGGGCGTCTTGTGACGTGGCCAAACCATCTCAGCCGTTTTTGCTTTACCACTTCAGTGATTGTGTTTTTCATCTTAAGGGCTTTGCGGATGTGCTCGTTTCTCAGTCTTTCTCTGCGCGTCACCCCTAGTATGGCTCTTAAGCAGTGCATTTTGAACACCTCGAGTCTGCGTGTTTCCCTCGATCTGAGGGTCCATGTGTCGGATGCGTATGTGCCTATGGGCACTATTAGGGCATTGTATAGGCGTATCTTTAGGGCATTGCATATTGACTTCTTTTTCAAAATGGCCTCTCTCAGTCGGCCAAATGCCGTCGACGCGAGTCCTATACGCCTTATTACATCTTTAGCGCTATTTGGTACTACGCTTCCCAGGAATATAAATTCTTCTACGTGCTCTACTTCTTCCCCGTCGATGACTATTTGCTGGCCGCTCGGGGAGATAATTTTACATTTGGCGACGTTTATTTTCATACCCCATTTTTTGGCATGCATTTTCGAGCTGTGAGGTTGACAGATGAAGTTTCTCGAAAATAGCTGAGAGGAGGGTGGTATCGTCTGCGTATCTGATGTCTATTGATAAACTGTGATGGAGTTTTAGTGTGCTATCTAGGCTTTTCGGTTCTTTCATGACAAATTCTAGGAAAATATTGAATAGAGTGGGTGATAACAGGCATCCTTGTCTAAGGCCGATCTTCACTGCGAACCACTCAGTTAACTGTCCATCGATGACTACGGCGCACTCTGTCTCATTGTATAGGGACTCTATA
>LQRL01161321.1:2397-17056 GCA_001703475.1 Hydroides elegans
TAGGCATCAGAGATGCAAAGCTCCCAGCCTATGCAAAACATTCTTTATCACGAAAAATGGTCGATTAAAAGAAGCAGGTCAAAAGAAATGTCTTTCTCACAACGTCTTTCTCACAACATCTTTCTCTCCACGACTTTCTCACACCGTTTTTCTCACAACGTCTTTCTCACACATACATATTGGTCGCACAACGTAGTCCTCACAGCGTCACAATATTCGCGTAATCCTTCTGTGCTGTACAAATATCCAAAAATATCTCAAATTTGTCTAAGTTCAGACCCCCGTAATTTCGACGTTGCACATCTACAATATATTTTCTGTCACTGTATGAAGTTTCAGAACCCTGGGACAGAGGCTTGATATCAAAGTGCCGCGGACGTGTTGTATGAATATCCCAAAAATATCTCAAATTCGTCTAAGTTCGAACCCCCATAATTTCGACAATTTTTAATCGATCAAACTGAAACCTCGACGTTGCACATCTGCAATATATATTGTGTCGCTGTATAAAGTTTCAGAACCCTAGGATAGAGGCTTCATACCAAAGGGTCGCGGACAAAGTTTTGTATAAATATCCCAAAATATCTCAAATTCGTCTAAGTTCAGACCCCCGTAATTTCGATAATTTTTGATCGATCAAACTGAAACCTCGACGTTGCACATCTGCAATATATATTCTTTCACTGTGTGAAGTTTCCGAACCCTAGGACAAAGGCTTCATACCAAAATGCCGCGGACAAACTACTGCACCTCAAATGTTAACAGACGGACGGACGGACGGACAGACGGACGGAATGGGGGATAGCAATAGCCCTCAGCCAAATTGGTTGGCTGGGGGCTAAAAAAACACATAATCACCTTATTACTATGTATAGAAAATGAAATATTCTATAGAACATATTTTAATTAATTATTATTCTTTTTATTTATGGTCTAAATTGTTGATAACTAAACGGAGGATATTGATACAACATATTAAAGAGTGATTTATAAAGTCCTCATGATAAATCCTCAAAATAGTATTGCGCGACTAACTTTTCCGCCGCGCGACTAACTTTTTAGAGTTAGTCGCGCGAGCGCGACCATCGATTTGGGGTTAATGTCAAACGCTGCGATTACTTTAGGAATTCCCTTTTAACGTTATTTGAGTAATAATAAAGTTTTTGAAAAATGAAATTATGAAACAGTTATGCTTGGCTTATAATGTAACCCATATCTGGAAAAAAAAATATGTAGGTTATATATAAACATGTTTATGCATAAACAGATGATAATGATTATACCATAATGTTCACCATTTGTGAGCGTTATAATAACATGTGAATATATATATTTTTATATCACAGGGCACCAGTTCACCGGCAAGTCCTCCGTGGAGATTTACAGGCAGGTGCTTTTGACCGGTTGCCGATGTATCGAGCTGGATTGCTGGGACGGCAAAGGGGCGGATGAAGAACCAATTATTACGCATGGATATACTATGTGCACTGAAATTGTCTTTAAGGTATTGATATCGTTTGTATACCACGTTCCCAAAGGTACAGACCCCCACCCCCTCCTACCCACAACCTCCCGTTCCCCTTTCGATTAAGATCGCCACTAGTGCGAAAATATTCATACAGTGTATACCATTCTTACTGGAGTTAACGCCCCAAAGAGGGCATTCACGTTAAAGCCCCTACCCCCTACTAGTTTTAAATGGATAGATGAACTACATGTATATTAATACTAATATTAATGTTATTGCTTGGTATCTCTTTAAATATGTTCCATACTGACAAAAAAAGCCACAATAATAATATGTTTTAGATCGATATTTACAATGTATAAGATCGATTTTTTGCATTTTTTTTCAGGAAGTGATAGAAGCCATTGCGGAAAGTGCATTCAAAGTGTCTGACTACCCGGTTATCTTGTCATTTGAAAATCATTGTTCGTAAGTGTATGAAATAAGACAAAATAGCTTGTACAGTGCGAGTCCTTGGGAATTCTACAGGATCAGAATAATTATACTAAAGATATCAGTGAGTAGTGAATATGTAGTGAAATTTGTATTGTAATTTCTATGATATAAGCTTTGATGCAGTAGGGTGCTGGTATCTCTAAGGCCATGTTCCTTTCCAAATAAAAAAAAGCTAAACTATTTGATTAAAGCAAGCACTTTTTTTCAGTGGTTTGTATGTATGTGTTATCAGAAGCACTAATAAAAAGTCTACTTCATTTCAACACGATTTTATTCTATTTCATAGACCAAAGCAACAGGCCAAAATGGCAGCACATTGCCGTAGTATTTTGGGTGACATGCTACTCACAGATCCACTCGAAACGAATCCTGTAAGTTGTTCCATGCGATCCATTATAATTTAATGCTCTGGAAACCATTCGAAACTTAACTTGTTTAGAATAAGTTTTTGTTGAGGTTGATTTGGGAATGAAATAATTATTATTTGAAGAATATTTGATATTTTCCTTGCTACTAAAAAATAAAATTATGAATATTGTTTCATATTTATCATAACAAAAAAAACAATAATTAGATAAGTCTCGAATGGTTTGCCATATACAATTCTAGAACTAAGTTGTTGGTTTCGAATGGTTTGCCATATACAATTCTAAAACTAAATTGTTGGTTACATTAAGAAAACTATAGAAATGAACCCCGAACTAACCAATTTAAATCAAATAAAACAATCTGATACATACAATTCACATTAAAGTAGAACTGGTACATGTTTTAGATAATAAAAGTAGTATTGCACTGTATATTTATAGAAAGGTAATGGATTTTGTTGATTACACTTTAAAGTTAATTAATTCTAGAAGTAGATCATGTATTTCATTTTATTGACTTTCCCCTTTTAATGTAAAATTACTTTTATATTTAAACATAAATAAAAAATCTGATAACATATTATCAAATTAATTCAATAAATTCAGAACCTCAATTATATCTTTATGAATACACTCGTTATTGAAGAAGCATTCTCTCTCTTTGATACCAATTTTTGAAAAACGATTACCTATTGTCATAATTTATGTATGAGAGTATATAAATTTCCGACAATTTGATTAGTTTAGCACACTTTTGTATGTTTAGGCATTGGCTATTAGGTTCCTTAAATATCGTCTCGCATTTTTCTCAATCTAATATCGTTTTACCATTTATTAAAATCTTGTGGCTTTTCCATCGACTATAGCATTGATTTTTTTAAGGTTAAAAATCAACAGAGAAATAATACCCAAAACGAGCAAATTGCTTGAAAAAGTTTATATTATTACTTTGAAAAAAAATATATTTTTCTCTTTTTTACGCGTCTTCGAGACTTTTCTATTGCGATGATGCCTTTTATAGCCAATGTTAATGTAAAGTCTAAAAACAACCTGTGTGTACACACCATTAGTTAGAAGTGGCCACCAAGCTGCCGGGACCCGACCAACTGATGGGCAGAATTCTAGTCAAGAATAAAAAGCGTCATGCGCACAGGTGTAAGTACTAAAAACACAATGGCCAGTGACGTCACAATCAAAATATACGCGCACCGAACAATTAACACGTCATAATCAAAGACACAGTCTCATTAGTGACGTCATAATTGAGCAACAGTGTTGCATAACAATGGGTTCAGTTGACGCTTTTACCTGGCAAAATCAAGTGCCCTCTTCCCAAAGAAATTAATCGATTATATTTGTTTTTATAAAACAAATAGTCATATTGTGTGGGAAATTGATTAAAGAAATTATTTTGAATCAACCTCCAAGAAAGAGCTTGGGTATCAGTAAAAATGCAAAAGCGAAACTGAATCTGTTGAATCGTCACTGGTGTACAATGATTATTTATCTCTTCACTATTTGTTCGGTATAGATCATATACGAAAAACATTACAATGTACACTGTATATAAAACAGCTAAATAAGGTATATATTCTTTATCCGTAATAGGTAGTGGAGAGATCGCGTCTTGTACATATGTTATCCAATTCATTTGTATCCTGTGTATGCGTGATTAAAACAGGCTAAGAACTGATTAATAATCTGATGATTCTCATTTTATAATTTCATCCTAACCCACCGGTTTTTAGCTAAAAGCCGGTATTCCCCAACCCGGCATAAGACAACTTACGCGCAAATTTATCATAAAAGCAAAGAAGACACATTGTAAGTAATGGACTATTTGAAAAAAGAATGTAGTTCCGTTGTATCGCTGCGCAGTAAACAAGCATGACTTAGTTTTGCTTTCTTTCATGTGTTTTTTGCCGACGCCGCAAATGTTTTGTTTTTCAATTGCGCAACGCTGTATGAATTATTTTTGTTATCTTGCTCAATTTTTTGTCGCGCCGCCCAGTTTTGTAGAACAACAACCCATCCCAATCCCCGTCTCTGAGCTAGCGAAACACGTATAATTTTTATCTACCTAAAGAACTCGCATTAAAGGGCATTTTCATTGAGAGGTTTTATCCATTTATTTTGAAAACGTATGTGTAAGAAAGTGCGTTTTGTGTAATTTTGGTACATGATGCACATGTTTATGTATATTTATGCATCGAATCGTTTAAAATGTACAGCGAGACATTAAAGTTCGTCCATTGTAAAGATCCCGATTATTATCTGCGATCTTTTCGTTTACGAAAATTTCGCAGGTATTAAAATCAGTCGAGTTTTTTTCAAAATGCCATGTCCGACACTTTTCTATATGTTATAGGATAAACTTGAGAGAATAATATGTATTAAAGCATTAAACATGACCGAAAGATGGAGCATAGATGGTTTTGATGAGTCATTGTTATATGATTGTCGAGATATTTATCATTTATGAAAAATATTTTTTTCAAAAACCGACATTATTTGGTGCCACGCTGAAAACCACTGAGAGGCATTCTAGGCTCTCATTGGCCACTCATGTTTAAATGGACAAATGACAAGACGTACTCATTTGTTGACATTCATTAATTGATGATTGACAGCGACTTTAATAGAGAGAAAGTTGCGTCATCGAGTAAAGGCAGTTGTGCGGGAGAGAGGGCAGCTATATAAAGCGCGCTGCTGCATAACCAATATTCACTTTCTGCTTACAGTGACACAGTCAACATTCGTTACATTTTTAGTCTAGACTATAATCTTAATGTTTGAAAAATAAAGTGACAATAATTCTGGAATACAAAGGTAGACCTTCGAAACTAAATTTTCTTCGAAATTCAATTAAGTGCTTATCTGTACTTAGGACAGTATTCCCCATGTATTTTGTCTAAAGCAAGTAGCTTATATGCCCTTAAAGGTATAGAGTAAGCCTATTTTTACAATATTCATATTTGAATCGACACCTCAATAAGATCGTAGATATGAAATCTATGATTGCCTTTCTAGTTTCATATTTGAAACAAATTACCGTAAGCGCACTGTATAGAAGACGTGATCTGGAATAGAAAGCTTATATTTGAAATAAGTGTTTGTCATCGCCACCCCTATAATTAGTTTTCTTGCAACCACATTATATGAGGTTAAAAATTGTTATATATAGAATTTAATGTTTAACATATTTGTTAATCAATGTCATATCATTCATGTTGCAATAATTTGGATTTTGAGTCGGAAAAAAGTCTCGTAGTCTAGTGACAGTTTATTTCGTAGATTTGAGAAGGCCCTCCCAGTGAGTCTACTTTGCATATTTATATTTCAAATCCCTCTTTGTTCCAAATCTCCCCTTCCTTTCCGTACGTTTGTAAACACCCTATTTATTTTGTTTTCTGTTCATTTTGATGAAAAGCGCATACCTTCGGTCAAATCGTATTTGGTTGAACACGCAAGTGTCTATGTTCTATAAATGATGTAATAATTATATAGACAATGCATCAGTTTATTTTCCATTACATGAAAATTAATGTTTATTGCATATTCGCATGTACTTGCATAGCATGATGCTGTGGAGTGTATGAAATTTTCGTCGTCAATACCTGTTGAAATTATCAATATATTGTTCAAATTTCTTCAAACGTCAGTTACGACAACCTTTCCGAAATCTAAAGATTTGAGTACAACAGCCATATTTTGTATATTAACAAACTGAGGTCGATTTATGCAATAAATATTTTGCAATGGTTGAGTTTATTCGTAAAACTTCAGTACAAAAATCTATGTTAATTCGTAAAATGACGATAGAATGATACAAGCATGTATGGCTTTAGACGTTGTCTACCAAATATGTCTGCATCCAAATAGATTTCAGTTTTTAATGCAAGATGTTCCTTGCTACTTTTAAGCAGAGACCCGTCATTCTTTGAGATGGCCTATGTCAATTTCTTCAAGAAGACGATGAGCTCATTTACAACACAAACAATTCTAAACTTTTTGTATATTAAAAAGCTACCCTGTAAAAAGAAAACATTGAAATATTAAAAATTGTATTAAAAAAATATATTGAACCAAGCGTCAAAACGATAAATACTACCTTATCTTTGATTATTTTATATAACAAAAACGTTTATCCTAGCTGCTATTGACATATTAACTTATCCCGTTTCTAGCAAAGCGACCACACAAGATAGCAGAAACAACTCAAAGTGGGCAATCCCCTAAAGCAACGGCCGATACGTCACTGACGTCAGAGATGATGAGTCAAAGCCCGGATGTTGCCAACGGTGATCAGCAGCGGAATCTGCCCGGCCCACCGGAAGAAGATGGAGAACAACCGGATGTGACGAAAGTAGTAGCTCAAGGTGAAAAGGAGCAATACTTTAATAGGCAATCTATCAATTTCAATGTGTTGCTACCAAAACATGAAGAATTATTTTGCCCTTCTGATGATATTCGGTACTTTTGTTTGAGAAAAGATTATTTTTAACCAGTAACAAAACCATCCTTTGATTTGATGTAGTTTGTCGTGGATGAGACGTTTTACGGCCCCAGCGTACGGGCCTGTGTGAAAATATGCATTAAATCATATTTGGTGTTTCACTTCATTTTCTTTTAATGACACTGTTCAATTTTGAGGACAACATACATGTAGATAAACGATCAACACATTAAAGTTCTATAAGATTCTTGTTATCGTACACATGTATCTTAAACGAACATGCCCAAAAATTATATTAATAAACATATTATCCCCCGCCTCCCTAGCTGGGGCGTCCGTCCGTCCGTCCAGATGAGTTTGTCCAGGCGATATCTCAGTTACTGTTCACTGTAGGTGAATGAAACTTCACAGCTTGATAGAATATATACCAAAGCTGTGCCTCGCTGTGCCTCGGTTATTTTTGAAATTTTCGAAAAAATGTAATTTTGGCGATTTTTGAAGTTTCGGACTTAGTCGTTTTCCGTAAAAAACAATGTCGACCACATATGTGCTCCCCGTAGTGGGCTCGAACTCACGCCGTCTGGTCAGTGCTATTGTTAACTCGTTCCAGCCGTGAGTCAACCACTATATCCATTCGGCCACGCCGAGATAATGTACACTACCAATGATATCTCAACTTTATTGAACCTATTTTGGCAATATTTTAATGTGAAAGTAAATATACTCCATATCGAATTATCCAAAAAACGGAATTGTTGTGGTTTTTGTTAGGGTAGGCATATTAGACCAATGAAACCCTAGCCAATGCACGCTATTTGACGATTGATATAATTTATCCTCCATGCAATTAAATTTTTAATTTTTCTGGCAAGCCATCAATAGTTACTAATATAATCACATGCTTACGTTTGGTCGTCTTGTGAGATTTGGTCTTACGTTTGAGGAGAAGGACGTTGCATTTTAAACATCTTGACACCTTTTCGATTTCGCAAGAGAAATTCATTTTAAACAGTTTGTATAGAAAAAAAGAGGAGTAGCTTCCCGTATGGCCAGGTGCTGCTCCCCGTGTGACGAGGTCCATAGTCGGGGCGGGGGATATGCAATCCACGATTGTCTTGTTATATTAATACAATGTATTGCTTATCAACTTGTAGATATTTCGGCGGAAACTCCCACAAAACGCCTGAGCATTCCGAACGCCTACGACGCGGAACTCTCAGACGATTCGGAAAGTGAGAGCGAGGATGAAAGGGTGGAGGGACTGACGGAGGAGCAGGAGAAACTGCGCATGACCGAGAAGAAGGAAAAGGTGGGATATTTTTTTATTGAACTTCATTGTAATATTTTGTAAGATTAGAAAATGCGAATGATTCGAAAGTGTTTCCCTTTTCTGATACAAAGGTCAAAATAATATATTTTCTGGCGATGTTCCTTTCACTTTTACGCAGGGCATTGTTGTACCCGATTTGTTTTGCGCAATGATTTACCCATTCGTATAGTAAGTCAGGGCTTACGGATTCAATCCCCGCGACAGACGTCCCAATAATCATGGTTGAAATAACACCTAATTATGACCAATCAAACCGCAACAGCTTTTTAGTATTGTCGTTGCTTACATTAACCTTTTCATTTAATTTAATCAAAGGGTACGGCGGGTCACGAAGCGGAGGCCGGAATGGAGATGTCGGCGCTCGTCAACTACATCCAGCCCGTGCACTTCCATTCCTTCGAGCATGCCGAGAGTGAGTTATTCTTTCCTATCATACCAACATATAAATGAGTAGCCTTACATAGACTATATATTATTTGATATGATAAGTGGCATGGTTTTTGGAAGTGAATAATAAAGAAAGAAAGATAATGGAGGCACCAAGTTTGATTCGACATATTTATTATCCTACCCTTAATTGTAATTTGACACGTTACTGTAACAATTAATATCACACTTATTCCTAATCATATAATGACTGAAATTCACTTTTATAGATGTATCATACTATCAATTCATCTGTAAAGGATTTATACGCAATTTAAAATTAACGATGTATCAAACATAATAATACAAATAATAATTATGGAGTAATTTTGCTTCCAGAACGAAATCGGAGTTACGAATGTGTGTCTTTCGTGGAGACACAAGCCTCTTCCCTGCTCAAGGAGTGCCCGGTCGAGTTTGTCAAGTATCCTTGTTATAGAAAAAGAAGGAATGCTAAAATATATTGAATTCAAACAACTAGACAAGAATACATATAGATTTAATCAAAATTTGTTCCATGCAAACATCTATTGAAAATACACGCACGGATACAGTAAGATTCAGAAAGAGCTCATAATTTATCAAAAACAAATTTTAAAGGAGCAGATTGTTCAGATTTATTTACTGATACTACTCTAAGAGATCATTCATCATAGGCTTCTTAGTTATATGTCAATGAAATCAACATTGTATTTTCGGATGTTTTGGTTCCTTAACTCAAATTCAGTTATAACAAAAGACAGTTGAGTCGAATATACCCAAAGGGTACGAGAGTGGATTCCAGTAATTACATGCCACAGGTAAGTGTGCCGAAAATCATTCGACATTTCTCCGTTTCCCTCTCTTTTCAAATACGGGAGATGTCCAGAAAAGAACTTGGTATAATTAAGGCACTTAAATGTACTACTACCCTGATTGAAGTGTGAACTTGCTCTTAACTTAACCAATTCAAATGTTGTGTCAGTGTCTCCCAAACAATTATGAATGGGATTCTGTCGTCATGGAGCGAACGTTTCTGAAATGTTATAAACTACAAAGGTAGCATTCAAATGTTTCACATTTTTAAATATCATCATTGCGTGATTTTTTTTTTTTTGCATATACAGTCTTGTTTGCTCATGTTGTATTTTTTTGCAGATTTTCTGGAATGCTGGGTGCCAACTGGTGGCTTTGAATTTCCAAACTTTAGGTAAGAGCGCTTCAATGAATAAATCCAATATCATATGTTTATGAAGTGTTCATTTTTAAATCTTGCGTTCCTATTGGATAATGCTTTTAATGGAGCAAATCGAGCAAATATTTGATATTTTATCAGTTAGATATCTTGAAAAACAGTTGTACGAAATTAAACTTGCAAATTATACGCATATCGTCAGATCTAGCTACTCAGTTAAACAAGGGTATTCTATGCATAACAATTAAACATATATGTACTTTCATATACATATGTATTTGAACCATTACACAGATCTAGCTATGCAGTTAAACCTGGGCATCTTCGAATACAACGGACGCAGTGGTTATATCCTCAAGCCCGATTTTATGCGAAGGAGTGATCGCCAGTTCGATCCCTTTGCCGAATCAACGGTCGATGGTATCGTGGCTGGCTCTGTGCAAATTAAAGTGAGATTTTATTTGATAAAGATTAGACCCTCGTTAACCCTAAGACTGACAAACTTATTATTGCTTTAGCCGAGCTTATAAGAGTTCCCAGTTACAATATTTTCGTTACCATTCTTCTCGTTTTCTCAATAAGTTTAACCGAAAATCGGTTATAACAGTTTTCCGGGTATATTTCGGAGTTATCTTACATAGTTGGTCTAAAAAGATAAATTCTCTTTTTGAAAACAAAGATAAACCCTTGTTTGTAAATATATGTGGTACTCTGACATTGGACAGTCTTGTTTTAGATGGTTACATGTAAGAAGTTTTCGTTTCATTTTAAGGTGATCTCAGGACAGTTCTTGTCCGACAAAAAGATAGGCACCTATGTAGAAGTGGAGATGTACGGTTTGCCCGCCGATACAGTAAGGAAGAAATTCAAGACTCGTTGTGTGCCCGGCAACGGCATCAATCCCAACTACAACGAGGACTCGTTCAACTTCAAAAAGGTCAATTTTTCGAAGTTTGGAAACAGTTTAACTAAACCCTTCTCAAGCACTTTTTGGCAGCGTTTGCACATTCACGCTTAAAAGTAATTTTACTCAGAAAGTTAAACACATCCGCAGTGACGATACAAAACCTCATGAACCATTTTGTTCGGGTATGTTAACTGATACTGTTGACTGTATTAAATTTAACCTCAGCATGAACCATCTTAAATTAATGATCATATTTAAAAGACATTATCAAAACTATGAATGCAGAAGTTCTTTCTTTTCAATATTACAGGTTGTCCTACCAACACTTGCAACCCTTCGCCTTGTTGTCTACGACGAAAACAACCGGATGTTAGGTCATCGGGTTCTCCCTGTGGTCGGCCTAAGGCCTGGCTACCGACACATCTGTCTTCGCAACGAGTTGAATCAACCGCTCCCACTGGCCACGCTCTTTGTGCACATCAAAGTGGGCGATTTTGTGCCAGACGCATTTGCAGGTAATAAATCCATCACTTATGCCTGTACCCTGACGAATATTCTCCGTTATCATTGACCTTCACCTTATCGTTGAGATCAATGTAGAAGTTTGTGTAAAAACTACATGTTATAGGATAATTTTAGGCGAAGGATATTGGCTCTTTTTTCTAGTGTCTCTAAATAAACATTTAAAAAAATCGGTCAAAAATATTCTCAAATATTGCAAAGCTTATCAACTCTAGATTTCTTTGGACCTTTCTATGGTATATTCACTCCACCATGTGTATGCGCTAATAGTTCATACGGCGAACGATCCTGTTATATGATATTGGTCTTCGAATTTATCAAGGGTAATTACATATGTTTTTATTTGCTTCTTTCTAGACTTTGCGGAGGCTTTGTCGAACCCGATCGCGTATCAGTCAAAGCTCGAAAAGCACGCCCAGCAACTGCTCGTGCTCGAGGAGGATTTCGATGTAGCGGTGAGTAAAACAATAAACAGTTGAATCTTTTCATTAGTTTCGCATACTCAAACTGCTCGCCAAACATTTTCCAGCCATAAAGACAACGTGGGCCAAAATGTTTCCGACCAGAAATTATCCTATCCGTAAAGTTTCGGTTCTCTCCTGATCTCTCTCAACGTCCATCTTACCATAATACCATAAGACAGAGCTGACAGTTCATATAGTTAATTAACATCACATTCATTCAATGCCTCAAAACGAAGAGGAAGTCGAAGAAATTATTCAAATGGTAGCAAACTGCCACATGGATCTGCGAGACACGTCACACTTAATCAAAAGAATTGTCATTCGATGTCGTTTAACGAATCGCACATTTTCCCATATTTCATACATAGAATGAAGAAGAAGTGGAAATGGAGATGGTGGCCAACTGTCAAATCGGCCCACGTGGCGGCTCCGTGTTGTCAAGGCACAGTGCGCATGGCTCGAGTATCCATAGCAACGACGGAAACAGCAGCAAGGTGCGCGCGCATCCCGTGTTGAGCAAACAGGATAGCGATAAGAGCGGGGTGTCGACGGCGTCGCAGGGCTCCGGTAAGTGTGGATCGGGTATTTATACTTCGAATTTGAAATGATATTAAGGAATATAAAGTAAAAAAGCTAAATCCGAAATCTACTTGCTAAGCGGGGTGTGTGGATAGGGGGCCCCGGTGAGTGTGAGTTATGTTTTCAAAATAAAAGAAGAAATGCAATAACAAGTAATATTACATAAATCTTGTATCGAAGGGATGATTAAATGACATATAGAAGGATATATAAATGAGAAAGGTTAATGTTTCAAGACATGTTTGAGTAATAATCTATCTAGAGGCAAAGAAGTGCATAATTTAAGCTAAACTTCACAATCTGCAGCACCAGTCCAGCGAAAACAGCGCCAGCGACCAACGTCCATGAGCTTAAGTGTCACCAAACAACAAGTCCAATTCCATTCCCAGAAATCCATGCCCCAACAACATTCCAGCACCAGTCCAATCCAACCCCAAAAACACACTTTTAGCAAATCCAAGTCCTATAACGACTTTACTGCGAATTTCGCGCGTTTTAAATTGGCGCGAAAAAGTTTATCGCCCACTGAATTTAGTCCGGAAGTTCGACGGTCGTCGCTGGCAGGTATATTAGGAATGGATTGCGCATGCGCTGAGTACGTTTTTTACCCGAATTAATCTGCTTGAAATTCCCGTATTATGTGATACAGTCGATTCTGGTTACATTCTCGAAAACAACCCCAATCTTTATATACCGGTGCTCAATATTTACTCAACAAAGAGTAGGTCATTTAGATTTACTTTAAATTAACGTCACGTTTATCATAATGTATATTTTCAATGAAACACCAGAATCGACTGTATAATTCAAGCTTCTTACGTTATGTAGGCTATAGTTGAATACCAATGCCGTAGACTGTAGACCCCAAACTAATTCTATTAACAGTTTGTATTATTTTAACAGTTCTGTAGCCGGTAGCCGTTTAAAATGATTATTCCGTTAAAACCAATATTATATATGTATCAGACTGTAAACGTCTGTATATAGGACTAGTTCAAATTGCATAAACAGGAAGGTTACACCTGCAATTGTATTTGAGTTTGTCGTGGATGGCTAGATTGGCGAAAACTACAATGGGTGTTTTGGAGTTGTAGGAGATACAGTGAAGAAATACAATTGGGTTTTACTGTGTCCAACGGTCACAATGGAGTTAAACTACTATCTGACGATTACAACTTTGTTTTTTTTTTTTTTATAAATTAAATCTAGGAGCCAATCGGGTTCAACGCGAACCGTCGACCCCAGGAGCTGATAACGGGGCCTCCTCAAATGTATCTCCCCTTAATGGTTAGTCGTAAAATATCAACGTTATGTGGTGGTCCGGTTCGTACAGTGATTGTTAATTGGTTAGTGAGTGAATACTGTGATGTATTTTGGGTCCATAGTTGGTCGTTATATGTATGGTGGAATTGTTTGATGGTTAGGTGTTTCATCGATTTTGTCTAGTGAATATCTTGTACTTTGACCATGTGTCTTAGGTGAATTTCTACAGATTCGATTCCTTTACCGGTATATTGAATACTGTGGGTGAATTTCACAGCATTAGTTTCAACTAGGTTTGGGCAAAACCTGGTCGAGACCTCCTCAAAACTGACGTCTAGACTGGGTATTGATTTCACAGACTCGGTCTCGATTACATATAACTTTTGCCTTTGATAATTTGACCAACATTTGAAAAATTGCAGAACTTCAAAATTTTACTTCTAACGTTTATATTCTTAGAATAAATAAATTTATAAATCCATTTCAGACCATGAAAATCTAGATTTGAGCAAAATATAATCGATTAACCACAAAAAAATATTGCGAAACCATGGTTTCTTCAAACTATGTTCTAAAACGAATCTTACAGCTGAAGTCCAGACGCAGTTCCTTCAGACCTAGTCATAATGAGCTCTTGAATTAATGAAGAAAATGGGTGTGTGCAAGAGGTTACCAAATTAATTCACCATAATATTTGAAAAGGATATCAAATGACTTAAAATTGTCATCTTACCACAAGAATGAATAAGAAAACCGATATTCATCGAAATGCGTAATTTGCCTAACTTCATATATAATAAAATTTGTGTTTCCCGAAAAAGAATCGGGAACTTATCATTTAGCAAGATTTGCACATATTCCTTAAATGATAAATAGAAAGATCAATATACAAACTATAAATAGAACCAACTGACCCTAGCATGTTTGTCAGTTATTGTTTTGTTAAAGTAGCGACGTACAATTTCTATTTTTTAGGCAAAATGGTGCGACTATATTTGACAAACATATTCTAAATATATGATTGCGAAATATCATAGAAAATACCACTCTCTTATTTCCAGATCTACCCTTGTTTTGACCGGGAACTGATACTTACCAGAGTTAATTATACAAATCCTGTCCACTAGAATAGATTTGTAGAATTCTTTCAAATGTTGACACCTTAAACAAACTAGAGATTTTACTTTCCAAAGAGGCCTTGGGTCAT
>LQRL01161379.1:8757-19358 GCA_001703475.1 Hydroides elegans
TAAACGTTGTTAAGTGCGAATGACGCAAAAACATGAAAACTCAACGCTCTAACTAACTGAGCTAACGTGGGTAACTGCTTTTGACACGCGAAATTAATGTGTTTAAATAGATAATTATTCATAGAAGATATGTAATAAAAAGAAGGAACACGAAATATTGTCAATTTAAAGTTAGTATAATTCATTTAAAAAAATAGCGTGTTTATTAAGTCGAAGTGGACAAATGTGTGTACCTCTTAAATCAATAATAATAGTAATCACATTGTTTTAGCGGGCGTTAATGATATTTGAGTCCCACAGTTTTCATTTGAAGCCCTTTTTTATCATTTGAATCCCTCACATAACATTTGAGTCCCTCGCAAGCTCGGGCCTCAAATGATATGTAGCGGGCTTCAAATGATAAAATGCGGGCTTCAAATGAAAACATCGGGCCTCAAATATCATTAACGCCCGCTAAAACAACGTGATTGGTATATTAAAGGTTCATTGTGAACACACATCTATTGATACGAACGTATACCTTGATAGAAACACCCTTTAGGCAGTAACTCGTGAAATGAAACTGGTGTTGTGACGCAAAAATCATCTTTAGACTCTGCAATAAGCATAACATTTGAATCAAACAATATATCGAAAATGAGGCTTTAGTTTTGGTCAAAGAGGTTGAAAAATGTTGTGAAACTGTGTTAATTTCTTTAGGCCTTTTGATAAATTTGTTTTTAATGACGATATGCTTTTTTAATAACCAAATGACAAGAATTTATGATTACCAAGTGTGAAATCGAAAAATTGGATAGTGAAATACGACTCAAAAACTAGTTCCGAAATTACCTCGAACATGCACATAAGCCACAGTATGTCTATCCGTGGAACTACAACGATTGTGTGCCTCGCATGAGTAATAGCTTTCCGATTCTAGCGTCACGTTAGTGAGAATCAAAGAACTTCCTACGCCTACTTGGTGCTGCTCAGTAAATATATCAAGCCGATATCTATACCTTCAAATTGAAATGATAAAAATTGAGCAGATGTGCTATGAATATACACATAGATAAAGTCTTCGCTGAAAATACGGTTAAAAATTTTGTTTTGAAACGAATCGTTATGTTCTCCGGTGACCATTATGTCCTCCTCACCTATACAATTATGTCCCCCCGCTAACATTGTGTCCTCCCTGCCCCTACCATCATGTCCTCCCCCAACTAAAATGTCCTCCGCACTTTACCATTGTGATTTAGGATGACATAATTGCACGTAACACCCGTCTCTTTATACGACTGTGTACAGTGCACATACTGCCTCGAACCATAAATATTTGTTTTTGAAATTGAACGGCGAATGCTCGTTATCCACTTGGGTGATCAATTTTTGTAATCTAGAATCAACGCCAAAAAAATGTTCATGAGTTTCACTTACCATTCGTACCTTTCGGGAGGGGGGAAACCCGTAGCATTGCAACATAACGTCACGTTTTGACCAACCAAAGCCTCTTTTTGTACAAATGGAATCAGCATTTTAAGAGGATCTAGTAGATTCAAATACATATCAAAATCAGTTTTAATAAAAGAAATATAATGAAAGGTACTTAGATTATCAACTCACATTATATATTCAGTATTCATCCGTTTTGGCCAAAACAAATTATGTCAAAGATTCGGCAGTAATCCATTAAAAGCCCAAGCCATAATAATACTATATAAAAGTTCTGATTACAGTTTGAAAACTCTTCTAGCTCTTTACTGACAATACTATCAGAGAAAATACGTTTTGTAAAAATAATTAAACAAACTAACTCGCTCACTTACCGGTACTATAACACTCACTAACGGTGGACGGACACCAACTACTATTTGTTTAAAAAAGTAATGCTAAAAATATCAAACCGTCGGAGCAAAACAAACTTTAAACAAAAAAATATATCAACCATATAGGTACGATTTAAAAAAAGGTTCGATGATAATAAATCCCAAAGAAAAGGGTAATTCAGTTAGATTCTTAAAAAATATAATCAAACGCGGATCCAGAAAATATTGAACCTGGGGGCGTAACAGTTTAAATTATCAGGCTGAACCGGAGGTGCAATTTTTTTTGTTGCCTTACATATAAGGACGAACAGGGGGCGTGTGCCGAGTGCGCCCCCTCTAAATCCACGCCTGAGAATCGCAACCGCAATAGTGAGTATTAGAAAAAAGATGTGATTTTCTAAACTCACGCACAACCGCAAAGGCCTATTTTGAAACATGAAAAAAAAATAAAAATAAATAAAAGCACTCAAAACTTATGACAAAACACAGATACTAAAATAAACTACTTGCCGATTTTTTTCATGCGTACTATTCGTGAGAGGCTCGCTCGGTCAAGTGTAATAACGGTGTCGATATAATCTTCCTTCGAAAACTCAAGGACGGTATCCCCACAAACACCGGTTTTCGTAAAGCTACATTAAAATCCATTAGATAACCAAAGTTAAATAAACACGGAAACAAACGATTTGGCTTGCATTTTGACGCATTTTGTACTTTTCATGTGATTAAAACAACACACATGATGTGTTTTATTTCCAAGATGAATACGTAATCATTGCCTTTATTTTTATCTCTATCAATTGACAAAAAAAAAAAAACAAGCTATATAGGTTATATATTTTAATTGTCAAAAATATAATTTCATCTCTTCTTACTGTAAGTATTAAGATTTAATATCCGAATATTATGTCGAAATGGAAACATATCATTGGGATCTTTATGAAGCATTCACAAAATCATTCCGATATTCATTGTGGTTGTGTGCAAAACTCACCTGCCATCTGTAACTAGAGCTGTAACGCTCTTGGATTCGCAGATACAATATCGACAGCTTTGGTGCACAGTGCCGTTCACACAACTCACACATCCTGAAATGAGTGTCAATGTGCCTATAAAGAGCTTTAAATGAAGAAGAGATCATAATTGAGAAGGGAAAAGGTTGCAAAATGTGTTTATGCAAGGTATGCTTTACTTGATTAGATAATTGTGTTGCTTACAATACGGGTACATTTTTAATAAAATGGTATTTTAATTTTGATACAATTGCATTTTTCCTTAGTCAAAAGAGCAGCCATATGTCTGTATTCTATCATTGGTCATGCTAAGAATTTCAAGCTGATGATAAAGCATACCTAAATGAACGTTGATATTTAAAAAGAAAAATCAGTGATTGCAGCTGTAGAAATACCTAAGCTTGCTCATTTGAGATATATTTAAGTTAATACCATATTTTATATATAAAAAATGCTCATCATTACTATCGCAAAACTGCTCAACACATTCCTCAGTCTTTGTTCCATTTCCTTTACATGGCAGTTCTCCAGCCCTTCGTATACACGGGCGTCGAATTACTCGTGTGCCTATGCCGCACCCATTTTGAATACACGGACCATACGGAAGGTACCCCCTCCAGGATACCTCTACTCCACCTGCAATCAATGTTCAACCAACCCATACATCCCTCTTAATCTCAAATAACATACATACAAAAGTAATACAAATCGAACATATCAAGAGCTGAATATTAAATTTATTGTGCCGATAGATAGGTCAATAAGAGGGGCACTGAAAAAAATATTAAAAAAACATCTTCAAATGGGTTTGAGATATAACAATGAAGAACCTTTGAAAAAGCATTGACAAACAGGAAAATTCACAAATGCTCATAAAGTTTAATGTTGTTCAAGTATTTTAACGTTGAATCTAATATAAACATACAAAATTACATATACAATTATTACAATAATTCAAATTCGTGTACCTGAAATCCAAATAAACTCTATGATTGAGGAATCATTTAGGGTATAGAAGTTTATGTCACGGTTTTCTCTATATGAGTTTAAACTAAATTTATTTTCTTGGTCCTATAAAGAGTACAGTGAAATAAACAATCGAATTTTGTCGAAGTGGCACTTGGACACCCTAAAAGAGTGTGGAGAGAGAATGGCTGTGTTTGACTATACAGATAAGACATATCTATCAAAAGTTCCTCAAGATTCTACTTACCGGGACAGGTTTCACATACTGGCCACCTACCGCCCCAAATAGCCCAAGTTCCAACTGCAAGAAAACAAAAATATCATTTTCCGTCTTGACATTGTTTATGATGGGGGAGGTGTTTTGTTTAATGTGTTACAATTATAGTGTGTGGTGTAGACAAAGCAGGGAATGAAACCAATAAAATCCCTTTTACACTAGTATGCATGGGTCCTTAATTGACCATAATTGATGTCACAACGGCGTCTTATTTTGACGTCAACGTTACGTAAATCTTTCAACCTACTTCCACGCCATCATGACGTTTTTGACACGTTCCGACACCTAGAAAAAATATCTAATTATCATCATTTTCATTATCTGTCTTTTAATCGTAAATGACACATACTCATTAACAATGTTATAGATTATGCACTGTTTGATCACGATATATATTCAAAAGTAATACATTTTTTTTTATCAAAAAATAAACTTTGTTACTTCTGTAAACTTACATTGGCCGGGACAATCACTCCAATTGCAGAATGCTTCCTGCTCACCGATTCCAAGACACACACTCTTATCAGGGTCATCACATTGACGGAAACGGAATTGTCGCCCTCGGTCACAAGTTACTGTACATTCTGTCCATTCGCTCCACATGCCCCACGTACCTGACAGAATAAAACCAAAGTCTATAGGCATAATATTACGACTTTAAACCTTAGATTAGTTTACACTAGTGACGTCATTCCTTTGTTTTCAGAGTCCATTATTTTTTGTTATGTACTACTAAGAGTCCATTATTTAAAATAATGGACTCTTAGTAGTAGAATAATGGACTCTCAAATTTCTGCTTTTGAGATCATTGACCTCGTTAAAAAGAAAAACAGACAGGTTTCCCAATCAACTTCCCAATAAGTCTATTTTGGGAGGGGGTAGATCGAAGATGTGTCTGACCCAACCTGGAAAAAAGCTACACGCTGAATGGTAACCGTATTAACGCTAAATATTTAACGGTGAAACGCTAAACGATAACCGTAATCGCTTAAACGTTAAACGATAAAACAGTAAACGCTAAACGGTAAACGCCTAACCCACATAGCCTCATTTATGAAACACATTAAGGCGCGTTCACGCAAAATAAAAGCTTGAAAATGATGCCAAAAAAGCCAGATTTTGCATGAACAAAAGGGAATAATTGCTATGCTTTATACAAAAGTGGTTTTCGAGCTTAAACGCTAAATGCTAGAAATGGTATAGTGTTATAACTACGCGACGCTATAGTTATTAACACGTATTATTCTAAATATCAACACACATGTTAATTTATATAATTTTGTCCTTAGCTTATTTGTTTGAATTAATATTAGACCTCCGCCGCCGCTTTAGCACGAGGCGGATAACTATAGTATTCAGTCCTGTCCGTCCGTCACTGCAAGAAATAATTGAGCTATCAAAAAAAAAACTTTCGATACGTTCTATGGCATAATAAGACCATGTCGGTTCGTCCGTCCGTCTGTCTGTCGACACATTGGGCACTACTTTGTACGGACAAGATCTCGGCTATCCTCATGGGATTTCGTGTTCCTCATGCACATGGAATGAACATAAATTGAAGATGTGCATAGGCGTATTATACGCGTAGGCGTATCTTAAAAATTGCAATTTTGGCGAATTTTCGAAAAGTGGTGATTTGGGGACTTATGCACATAGAGAAAGATAACGCGTATATCGTGATGTTGTGATGACTATTTAGTGAGGACGAGTGTGTAAGGAAAACGCTGTGAAAAAGGACATGAGAAAGACGTTTTGATAAGGACGTTGTGAGAAAGATGTTGTGAGAAAGACGTTGTTAGAAAGACGTTGTAAGAAAGACGTTATGAGAAAGAAAAAAAACGTTGTGAAAAAGACGTTGTGAGAAAGACGTTCAGAGAAAGACGTTGTTAAAAAGACGATGTAAAAAGACTTTGTGAGAAAGAAAAAAACGTTGTGCGAAAGACGTTCCTCGATGGATTCCACAGCTCTTCTAATTGAATTTCCTATGTTTTATTTTCGATTTTCAACTATTGTTGAAGTAGCGGAGGACTTGATCAGTTTCACTTATCTACTTGTTGACAACATTTTTTTCGACGTTTGTTTTTAACATATTCCTGGGCATCTACAATGAGCGATATGCAAATTACAGGTTGTGTGAAAGCGCGATTAAAAAATGGCATTATTTTATAGGTACAATATTTTAAGTAATGGATCGATCTCATTCATTATCCTATAGATACGTTATAATATATTTTAATTTGTATATTTGCATATCGCTTCCATTGTATGCATGCCCTTATCAATAGAAAAAAATTACTTTCGAACTCTTTAAAATCGAATCTTGCGAGGTCGTCGTCCAATCGTTTCTTAAAACTGTGTATGGAATCTTGTGTGACTTTAATAAATATTTTAATATAACCGCTCCCTTATTCAGCTCTGACATATGTTTTAATGAAAATATTCGTAGATTTTTTATTGAGATCTAAAGTACAGTTTAAAAATCTGAATTCGTTTTAATAATTTTGAAAAGATCATCCATTTTGCTTGGCTTTGATTAGTATTCTGATTTAACTTGACTCCATGTACAAAACGTGACTGTCCATTATTTTTTCGATAGAATTCGCCCCTTCTATAGAGAAAACTACACGAGTGAGAACCTAACTGTCCATTATTTTTTCAATAGAATCTGCACGCAGAATATATAATTTATAAGAAACAAACTATTCTCTAGGTTTAAAAAAAATGGAGGTAAAAGCAGTCCATGAAATTTGATCTTTTTGGGTGTAAACTAAGTCGGATAAAGAACTCGGTCAAACCATTACTTAAAATATAGTACAGTTTCCTCGGCTGCGCCTCGGAACTGTACAATATTTGAAGTAATGGATTGACCTCGTTCTTTATCCTATACATATAACATGAGTAGGAGACAAATTTGCTGGGCTTATTGTTTTATTTCTTTATTGTGATATGAATAACAATTTCAATGTCATTTTTTTCCAAATACAATACCGGCATTCCCTATTGGCCATTAAATATATGTATACAAATAATATATAGATTCAACATGTATTCGCGATGGTAACACAATTGTAACGTGAAACACGATTTCTTAGATTCAGGTAACTCTTTTTTCATCACTTTTCCATTCGTCTTCTAAGCTTAATAGCGACATCGGACCAACGCATACGCAGAGACAAACGCAGGCGGACTATATTAATGGAACTAATAAACATAGAATTCTAATTTATAACGACATGTAAAAATATAGTCACACTTTATCCAGATACTGTATATGATGCATTTAAAGACATTTATCTCCAAGTTACATCTCAAAAAGACATATAGAACTCTCAGCAAAATTCGATAAATGTTACCAATGATAAGGCATTAACACTTGTAATCCTACCTGTGAATTCATCGATGGAACGCACTACATTTGGATCGTAGTCAACATCAAATGCGGTCGTTGTCGTAGAAACCACGTGACTCTTGGTCGTTGAGGAAACAGAATAAGTGGTCCTTTTGGTCTGTGTATGGGAAACGACGGTCGTATCTTGAGGTACACTGGTTGTGGATGATATGTGATCCAATGGTATAAACTCGCGTTCCGCTGTTCTATCAAACCAATCCACTGATTCTGACGATGTAGAACCTGCAATATAAAGAGATACGATGCACTCAGTATAGCATCAGATCTACTCTCCATAATCGATAAGTGCTTCCTCGGCAGCGGGAAACAAACATTTTAAGCACACATTGAAGGCAGGTTTTTAATAACTTCTCCGTTTACAAACGAAATCATAAGTACATATGTGGGTAAAAGTTGCATTGCGACAGCTCAAGAAAGACAAAAAAAAACTAGAAATGTGTCCGTTGGAGCACGAATGGCCCGCTACTTATAAAGTTGAAGCGCCATTACGGGTTTGCTTTCTAGAAATTTCGCGGTATTCGAGACATCTATCGAGGGCCGAACCGGATGTCGGGTGTGTATACCATCATACTATAAAACGATGAACTATCTATATAAGTTCCGACTCAAAAACGTTGACGCGGCGTTACAGTTTGGCTTTCGAGAAATTTCGCGATATTCGAGACATTTATCGAGCGCCGAACCGGATGTCGGGTGTGTATACCATCATACTATACAACGATGAACCATCTATATAAGTTCGACTCAAAAAAAATTGAAGCGCCATTACGGGTTGGCTTTCGAGAAATTTCGTGGTATTCGAGACATTTATCGAGCGCCGAACCGGATGTCGGGTGTGTATACTATCATACTATACAACGATGAACCATCTATATAACAGGGTGTCAAGCGACTAGTGACCCAAAAAATATAGGAGATAGGCGAAAATATAGGAGATTTAGACCTGAAATATAGGAGAATATAGGAGATTTAGACCTAAAATATAGGAGAAATATAGGAGATTTGACCTGAAATATAGGAGAATATAGGAGAATCTACCTAAAATATGGGAAAATATATGACATCTTAATTTGATAATCGGGTGCACCTATTCCAGAAAACAGCACTCGAGAGAAAATCATTGCGCCCTCGAGGTAACACATCTTTTTAATGGGCACCCGTGTCAATTTCTCTGCATCATTCGCCTCGATGGCGCAGTCCGAATGCAATCATGTACAGGGTGACCAGTCAATTTTTGATTCCCTAATTTTTCCATAATTTCATCTGATTTTTTTCCTGATCCAAGATTTAAATTGGTACTTTATAACAAACCTGAACAATAATTAGTTCACATCATAGCGTCGAAGACGCGAGTCAGCATTTTAATGTAACTTTTAAATATGGGAGCGCCGAAGGCGCGAGCGATTTTTTTAATAAGGGAACCCATAATAATTAATAAATATTCAATATAGAACAAGATTTCCACTGAAGTGAAAACAAAATTGAAAGAAACAAGACTGTCTAAGGACAGTGTGCCACACCTTGCACATCTATCTATGTTAACCCATATAACATCAAGACGATCAAACATGTTTTCTAGGAATAGTTGTTTTATTCCCTTTAAATTTTAGAAATTAATAACCCACCCCTTTCCAAGTGCACACCTTTCTTTTGTGTTTTCCGATATGTAAAAGCAAAAACGAAACCCAAGAGAGATATTATACAATCATATTTCAAATTGTTTGTTATTTGATTGTTTGGTCGATGATGTCATGGGAAAATTTGCCTGATTTTCTTTTCAACACTAAATGCAATTAATTTGTGAGGAAATTTCAAAAATTATAAAAACTTGAAAATTGTTTATAAAATGGAATTTTTATTAAAGGCAAAAGACATGTGAAATTCACTATTAAATATATTATGCAAATTTACTTTGTTCTTATTTTAAATCCACCAATACAATTTGTATATGAAAATATGAAAGCCGATAAAAAGAGACGCATTTCGTTTATATATTTATTAGATTTCGAAGAATTACAAACATGAAGGAAACCGAAACCTGATATATGAATTTTATCATTTCAATATAATGGTGTGTAAATTTACTCCTTTAAACTTATGTAATTTCATAGCCAAACCACTTTTATTTGATTATGACGTAACAATTACGTGAGCGCTCATCTTCTACATATGTTTAAATTTGAGTGAAATATATGCAGCGATATCAATACAGTTAAATCAATAGTATGGTGTGTAAATCTGTACATTAAAACCACATGTTGACAGCATAAGCATTTAAATGGGAAATTAAAAGTAGCCATAACTTTGCTTATATAAGCAATATAAGCAAATATAAGCAGTTTTTGAAAAGCCAAGGCCCCACACAGTAAAAGTACCAAGTTTCATTAAAATCGGTCAACAACTGTGGGAGGAGTAGCATTTCTTAGAAAAGTAAACGAACTAAACAAATAAATTGATATACATGTAAATTCATAAATCAATAACGGAAAAGCGGTGACACAATCCGCGTCTTGCGTAGCAAGCCGTGGCTAAAAACAACTAAAGACGATTTTAGGACCACAAAAATCAACATTATATGGATTTGAATAATGAAACAAACCCTATTTTGAGCGATTTAGAGAACAAATAATCATGTGAAGACGAAAATATAGGAGAATATAGGAGATTACCCTAAAATATAGGAGAAAAGTAGGAGACCCCCAAAATATAGGAGAATATAGGAGAAAGTAGGAGCGCTTGACACCCTGATATAAGTTCCGATTCAAAAAAGTTGACGCGGCGTTACGGTTTGGCTTTCGAGAAATTTCGCGATATTCGAGACATTCATCGAGCGCCGAACCGGATGTCGGGTGTGTATACCATATACTATAAAACGATGAACTATCTATTTAAGTTCCGACTCAAAAACGTTGACGCGGCGTTACAGTTTGGCTTTCGAGAAATTTCGCGATATTCGAGACATTTTTCGAGCGCCGAACCGGATGTCGGGTGTGTATACCGTCATACTATACAACGTTGAACCATCTATATAAGTTCCGACTCAAAAAAATTGAAGCGCCATTACGGGTTGGCTTTCGAGAGATTTCGCGGTATTCGAGACATTTATCGAGCGCCGAACCGGATGTCGGGTG
>LQRL01161387.1:0-10475 GCA_001703475.1 Hydroides elegans
TCTCACAATGTCTATCCCAAAAAGTTTTTCTTACAAGGTCTTTCTCACAACTTCTTTTTCTAAACGTCTATCTCACAACTTAGTTCTTGCAACGTTTTTTTCTCACAACGTCATGCTCAAAACGTCTTATACACAACGACTTTCTCACAGCGTCTTTTTCACAACGTCTTTCTCACAACGTCTTTACCGCGCGGTCTTTCCAACAACGTCTTTCCCACAACGTCTTTCCCACAACATCTTTCTAACAACGTCTCTCTCCCAACGACTTTCTAACGATGTCTTTCTGGCAACGTCTTTCTTACCACGACTTTCTCACAACGTCTTTTCAGGAAAGTCTTTCTCACAACGTCTTCCCCACAACGTCTATCTCACAACGACTTTCTCACAACGTAGTTCTTGCAACGTCTTTCTCACAACTTTTTCCACAACGTCTTTTCTTACAACGTCTTCCTCACAACGTCTTTCTTAAAACGTCTTTCTCGCAACGTCAATCTCACAACGTCTTTTTTACAACGTTTTTCTCAACGACTTTCTAAAATCTTTTTCCTCACAACGTCTTTCTAACAACGTCTTCCTCACAACGTCTTTCTCACAATGTCTTTCTTGCAACGTCTTTCTCACTACGTCTTTCTCACAACGTCTTTCTCACAACGTCTTTCTCATAACGTCTTTCTCATAACGTCTTTCTCACAATGTCTTTCCCACAATGTCTTTCTCCCAACGTCTTTCTCACACCGTCTTTCTTATGCCGTCTATCTCACAGCGTCTTTTTCACAACGTCCTTCTTACAACATCTTTCTCGCAACGACTTACTCACAACGTCTTTCCCACAACGTCTTTCTCACGTACTATTGGAAACGTATTCCTTACATTCTTACAACGTCTTTCTCACAACGTTATTCTCACAATGCTGTTATCACACTGTTTTATCTGACATTCGTCCTCACAACGTAGTCCTCACAACAATATTATAACCCACATCTCCTCAACTGAAAATGAAATATTCGCAATTTTTCAAATGTTAAAATCGACAATTTTTTAAGTGTTCCAGAATCGACAATTTTCAACCGATCGAGATAAAACCTTGACGAAGCACGACTTCAGACATTGGTCTATACGTGTACAAAATTTGAAAGCTGTAGCTCAATCGATTCAGATCAAACTCGCGTGCACAAAGTGCTTGGCATCTGAAAAAAAGTTTAAAATTGACAATTTTAAAAGTGCTCCAGAATCGACAATTTTCAACCGATCGAGATAAAACCTTAACGAGGCACGACTTCAGACCTTGGTTTATAAGTGTATGAAATTTCAAAGCTCTAGCTCAACTCCTTCATACCCAACTCGCGTGCACAAAGTACTTATCATCTTTAAAAAAGTTAAAAATCGACAATTTTTTAAAGTGCTCCAGAATCAACAATTTTCAACCGATCGAGATAAAACCTTGACGAGGCACGACTTCAGACCTTGGTTCATGCGTATGTAAAATTTCAAAGCTCTAGCTTAATTCCTTCATACCTAACTCGCGTGCACAAACTACCCTATGTCAAGGGGGACGGACAGACAGACAGACAGACAGACAGACGGACAGACAGACAAGCTCAACCCAATATCCCTCCGTTTCACGGGGGATAAATATAAACAGCATGGTTGAGCAAACGATTGGCATATTCTAATCGTCTTATATAATTATCGTGATGAACACGGTATGTGTAGCAATTATTACCTCCATAATCACGCAAACCCTGCTTTCTTTGGAAAATATGAATATGTCGGGTCGCAGGTTCGTAGGCACGATTTATTTGGGGAATCGTAACTGCCGCTTCAAGTCTGCTAGCAGAATTCAGTCGTTGGTTATGGCAAGTATGCCTGTGGTGCCACCTCGAACGCTGGTCTCGCTAGTTAGTTTGGTGCCCGATGGTACTCAGCCCACTAAACCTGCGGAACTACCGCGAATGCTAGGTCTGTGGTGCCCGATTTAACAATCTTGATGAATTATTTGAAATATGATTCACTGGGTATACATCTAATAGGTAACACGTTACATTTTTAATGAACACTAACGTGCAAAGATTCTATTCTATTTGTGCCTTATGATTGACAACAACACCTTAATTGTTTTAAGTCGCAAAGTCTACTTCATAATTGTAACACGACAAATATATCATCCTGTAATTTTGCATCAGCTTAGAACCTGCTAATAACGGCTTTAATAGAAAGGTCTGTTTAGTTTTAAAGTGTCGCAAATAAAACGAACATTTGTCGTGACATCCGGGAAATATAATTCTTGCACATAAACATAAGAAAAAGAAGATTAAAGAAAATGTTGTTGAATTCACAGTCAGCATGTGTGCTAAATATTTAATATATCTTCACTATTGAAACTTCACTATTGACGTCAAAAATGATTTTTGAAACATTTTTTCGCTGAAGTTGTACTAAACACAAAGAATATAGTTCAGAATATTTTCCCATGGTCAGAGTATGATTGCACGTAATTTTGTGAAACTTTAACAAAAAGGGATATAAATGGAGAAGACAATACTGATCTTTTGATATGTTTGCGTGTTATTTAAGAGCGACATTTAAAATAATAAAAGTAAACATTCCTTAAACATCTCCTTGGGGCACTTCAACAACACTTGAAGGGCTCCGTGCAACAATGTGTTAAGTCTGAAATTGCATGGGGCCCTTCACTTGTATGCAGTGTTTAAGGTTTTCGATATTCAAAATAAAGTTGTTAACTGAGTTATGTTCGCTGCCTTTAACCTATGTTGGCGTTATGGCAATCTAAAGTCATATCTGATCAAATGTCACTGACAAAATAAATTACAAAATAAATTACAAAATAAATTACAAACTACATTTTGAATTGATTATAACCATTCCTAAAATCATCGACACTTATCAACCTGTAGAATAAGATCTACATCTCATACGGTGAGGTGATTGTGTTATGAGTGTAACATTCATTTGGAAAAAAAGGAACCGAACTTGTTAGATGGGTTTAAATTGAAGTATAATTATGAACCTAGTGCCAATATTCATTATAGTAAATTATGAAGCCATATATACTATAGCAAACCATATTGGTAATATTAGAATAATTGAAACTGAAATTACATTCGAATGAGTTTTAGCCGTAGCAAAACAAACATAGGACATATATTTATAAACCACAAAAATTTGATTATAAATGTATTCCATGATAAAATATTTTTTACGTTTTTTTTTATATTTAATATATAATACCATACTTTTGTATGGTATTCATCGAAGTTCTACAATGTGGTGGTTATACCATGCGAATTATATGTATTTTTGATTTTTAAAAATATCATATGTCCTTGCTATTTCTTGATTTTGTCCTATTAAATAAATTGTCTGAGATATTTTATGGTCATGACTACATCGACGTATGTAATTTGAATCTTATTTTTGAACTTCTATGAAAACCCATCAATTAACTTGGTGAATTGAAATTCAATGCAAATCAAAAGATCCCTATAATTAGGTTTTTGTTTGTGCTTCTATCAATGCTTTTGAGTGAATTATATAATACAATGTAAATTAATATTTAAAACTTAAAATATTTGAGTTGACATAGGCACCAAAGCTTAATGAAGGGCTTTTGAAAAGAACAAAAGTTTAGTGTAAAGGCATGATCTTTTAAATTGCATAGAACCAGCTCATAAATGAAAACAGTTATATGCTATAGAGATAGTTATTGTGTATATGATGTTGATAACGTTTATCATTTGTAAAGGCACAGTTTGGTATTTTTTTTGCAATGGAGTGGATACATAGCTTTTATTATTACAATACGTTTATTTTAAACTATTACAAATTTTATTTGAGAACAATTTGCATTATACAATCATTATAAATACAGTGTACAGATTGTTAAAAATGTTTACCTGATTTTACGCGGAAATAACATAAAACCTTCATGGTTTATCTGTATATCAACAAAGAGTGGGATTGCTAACATAAAAGGGAAAAATAAGAGGGTTAATCTTGAATGAGGAAACACAGCCTCTCACCTACGCATATATATCAGGGAATCCGTAGGGTAGTGGTTATTACATGCATCTAAAGCGTGCAAGGTTCCTAAGGTTTCAAGTGCAAATCATTTGTATTTTCATGATATGTAATTGCATTGATCATATTAAAGTTCCTAAATCGTTATTTTATTTTGAATTGAGGGGTATCTATAATCATTCGTTATATAATTTAATGTTTAAATTGTATATATTTACATTTACTCGGGATAAGGACATATTAAAAATAACGAATAACATCTCGTTATTTAGATGTAATTTTTTTATTTGAGTCATTCACGTTTTTGATTGAAAACATATTTAATGTTTATACATTATACTTTACATTTCGAAAATTATGCAATAGTTTGCTCTTAACAATAATATGTTCATACATATATTTTTACTTAACTACATTGAGTATAAACTGAAGAGCTATGTTACTTTTTTAAGCAATAATGAATCTACAAAAAAAAACATACTTTCTTAGTATATATACAATCCTTCGACTGTTTCTTAGCCTAGAAAAGTCAAATTTACATTTGACAAGAAGCCTCATTAAATTCAATTCAACAAACACCAACACCAATTGCGGCCAAAGACCAGTGTTATACATATAACAATGACAATTTGATTGAAAACCCCGAGGATATCATATATTTTTCATATAATCTTCCTTTTTTGATATTATTGTGAAAGCGACTTGGCATACCTATGAATGTAGATGAGGAATGAACAATGGGTTCCAGGTCAAAGTGGTTGGTAAGTATTTGACAGAAAGCATAATTAATTGAAGGTCCATACGGTGGTATGCGGTAGAATTGTACCTTGGCCGTGGTAACACCATGTCCTTACTTTGCTTTCACCAATAGGATATCTAATCCGTTTATCCTTACAAGGAGCTGTTTTCCAGATACGGAACATCCATACTGCCCCGCGGTTGCAATATGAACATTCCATTTACCCTTGAAATGGTATTCCATACTTTCCTTACAATTCTTAGCGATTTTGGTGTATTTTTCAAAGAATCTCTCGTTAAAGCGCGATCGTTGAACTTCCCTTTGAATTTCGGCTTGAGCAATCCTTGTCATTTTCTCATCCAAATCACTTCTGAGTGTTTCCATATGATATGCATCATCGTTTCTAGAAACGCAAAGTCACATGATCTATAATATAACCTTGAATTATTGACAATATTTGCAAATAATCTACTGCCTCTGTGATATAGCAATATTGACGTCAAAACGCGTTAAAACAAAAAACACATCTGCTATTTAGTTTGACGCTTTGAGTTTCTATAAGGAACATATATGGAACAAATCTTAACGTGAAAACTGCTTGCTTCTTGCTAATGTGTTACTGCGGCCTAAGGTCATCTTGTTGATTAATCTGATAACGTTTCTCACCATGTATTCTAACTCTAGTCTAAAAGTGTGTTGGTGAGAATGATAAGCATTTATTTATGTTTGATGATCAATAAGAAAATGTAACCTTAGTATACCACTTGATAATAACAAAATCTTTTTAATTGCAAATATCTTTCACAGAAAAAAGGTTTGATTCATTGTCCCATAATTCAACGTATTGATGTAAAACGTCACGTTATTTTATCATTACTGTAAATCATAAACATAAACACATTTTTGCCAAATATTATCAATAGATGCATCAAAAACACTTTTGATGTTTATACCTTAGAATACAACTCAATTTAACAAGAAACAAAGTAAATTTTCGACATTTTTTATATATAAACAAAAGTTGAATGGCATGTTGTATGACCACATATTATTGACCGAAAGGTTTTGACGTTGCTCCGTCTGCATGGCTTGTTTGAAGGTAATTATATTCCGAGTATAAGTAATATTAACATGATAACATGAATTGTGTTACTTAGATGTATGAATATTTTTAATGAAAACATACGGAAAGATGTGATAAATCAAATGACAATATTTGACGTTTCAAATTTCAACAAGGATAAAGTTATCATAGGAAACAAAAGGGCTTAGGTCATTCGATAAACATAAGGATGTATAAGTACATTTTTGCTTTCTCTTAAATGAGTTTGTTTTTAATTTTTATCCTCAATGCCATCATCTGAGACCATTTTAAATATACACAGAAATAATCCAATTTACATTAAATACATTCCAGACTGATATTTCCCGTTTGTATGTTTAGAGCTAAATGAACAAATTGTGCATATAGTTTTGCTTGCTACCTACCTCAGTTCAGAAGGAACAAATCCTATCACTGATCTCAAAACTGAATCTTTCTGATCACGCGTAAGTTTGGATGGAATATATTGCATATGTGCCATGGCTTCTTTTATTGCGTTCCTATCCATGCTCATGTTGTGAGCATAGTAATTCCCTTTGAAAATAGGTGGTAAGTTTTTTGTCGATTGAACAATGTCAGTAGCAAGTTCAACTGCTGATGCAATGGGTATTGAATCTAGTAGTTTTATTGAATTTCCTCGTTGTTCGCATTTATTCATATGTGATGTAAGGATTTGCTGAATTGTATCCAATGATCTGGTTTCACGTCCGGACATAGCTTTAATTTTATCTTTTGCTTCAGCTTGGTATTTTCTTACCGTGTTTTCGAATTCGAGTACCATTGTTTCAATGGTGTCTAAAGCCGCAGTTTCTTTTATTTTGATATCCGCTTTTGTCTCTGAAATAGTTAGCAGTTCTCGTTTTGCAACTGCTATTTGATCTTCAAGCGACTGTTTAGCTTTTGTAACTAGGGGTTGCAGTTCATGTAATTTTGCCTCTAACGTCACGATTGCATGTTTTTTATGCTTTGGATCGAACGTACACATATGACATATATGGGTTTTATCCTTATTGCAATAGAGTTTGCACACTTCCCCTTTATGCTCCGGACAATTTTCGAAGCGCGTTTTCTGGAAAACGGCAAGTGTTTCCATGTTTTCTAAATCACGAATGGGAATTGTGCTATGATATCTTGTCATTTTGTGCTTGCTGTGAATCAGTGAGCAATAATTGCAAAGGAATTCTCCACATACAGCACATGCTTTTTCAGCCTCAGCATCATCTTGACATGACGAACAGATTATCCTATTTCTTTGCATTAGGTTTGTAACTTCCAATAAGGACTTTTGTAGAAATGCATCTCTAAAGTTGAGGACCCTCCTTGTGGCAAGGTATGCTCTTCCTTACAGAATGGACACTTGTATTGATTTTCTCTCCTCGAACTTTCAATGTGTCTTTCAATGCAAGTGCGACAAAATGTATGAAGACATGGCAATGATTTCGGATTCTGAAATTGTCCTTTACATATTGAGCATTTTAAGATATGTTCATTCACATATTTCAATAAATCACTAGATCCCGTAGCCATTATTTATTCAAATAGTTTACACAAATGTTATAATCTAACTTCCGTTTGATTTCACTATACTTTAACCTTTGTCTTATATTGAATAACATTTAAACGCATGCTCTCACAAGCCGGTACATCTTATAACACATTTCAGCATTCTCATCTTATAACGAAGTGCAAAACATACACTAAGTATAATTCAATTTAATCACGTGCTTGATAGCAAAACGCACTGGATTTTAAGTATCTTATCAGCAAATGGTATTTTTGTTTTCATAAATTGTAAAATAGAACTCCTTATCGTTTTAATACGCAGCCTCGTAAAAAAACCTACTAACTTAGATCAGCAAGTCATTCAACATAAACATGATACCAATAGGAACTGCTAATCAGATATATGTAGATGTATTATCAGTTTTGAGAAACAAACTGTTTTAATTAGCCATGTAATGGTTTATAACATTGGTGGTATTCGTTTTAATTCGCAATACAATGATTAGCATTTACAATGGTGTGATAAAACTTATAAGTGGATCATAGGACTGACAAGTGTAAGTTATTTTGCATATCAATGCTCCGTGATATCGTATCGATGAACACAAAAGTACATCCACTTGAATTCATAGTGCATTCGTATTTACATCAATTGTGAAAAGGAGAAAGTTAATAAAACGAACAAAAATTATTTTTATGTATATATAGTTCAAGTGTTTTTCTGATTAGATTCATATCTAGAATTAATGTCGACCGTGGCTATGTAGTTGATGTCATGAATGAATAATAATATGTAACGTGAATTACATGTATATTCGCTGTAAATATTTTTCATTGTTTAACATTTTGCATGAAAAAAAATATTTTTTAAACTATCACGGGAACTGTATATGTATGATATTTATATATTATATTTGCTTGTGCAACCGCGAATTATTATAAACAATCTTTATTACTACTATACTATACTATACTTTACTAAAGGAAAAAGTTCTGCACCATTAAAAGTAAAAAATCTTATAAAATCAGGTAGTGGATGGATTTGATTATACTTTTCACATAAGATCGACTTATATGTCTACAATGCCCTAACAAAATTGCACGTTCTTGTTATAGTTAATTTGTCATAAATAGACATAACACCACACACTCCTGTATTTTCCGATTTCCAGTTTCTAAACCTTTACTAACTCACGGTCGCTTGTAGCTTGCATGGTACCCCATACGTCGATCAGTACTATCAGTACCGCTCTACCGGTCTTCGGTAGACCCGCTCTCGTGTGTCATTTCGGTACAATAGAATGCGCGAGTCGTTGCTAAACTTCACATCGTTTCGGTTTTTATTGAGCCAAGCTGCACCGGTGTGGTTTTAGGCCCATTCGAGCTGTAAGCGCTGTCTTCGGTAATCACGTACGGGACACTTTGATGCAGAGTTTTGAAAAATCAATAGTCAGGATGGTTACTGACACTGTTGAATTGACTTGCCAATTCACAGAACAATTGGGCAGAAATAAATTGATTCATCTACAAAAAATGTTTTAAAAGATTTTATGGTGCATCATTTTTGTCCTAAGGTATATTTCATTCCTCAAACATAAATTGACCGTATTGTGTAACTTATACATGATAGCCTCATTCATTTTATTTTATTTCATATTAACGTGTATATTCTATCAGTTGATATGTCATAGACCTTTCTGTGAACTTTACATGGTATATGGTAAGATATATTGTCAACTGCAAACCATGCCGTTACAACTGTAAAACTTGATTCCATTGGATCTCCTCATGCATGCTGGAAGGGGCACCCCACGGCATATTTTTCAAAAGGTTGTAAACTAAATTGAAACACCATTAATAAGAACAACATAAAAACATTGCAAAAATGTGTTCCTTTTTTCCAAGCCAGCTGGGCTGTTTCTCCTTTACTATCCAGCTTGGACCAGAAAAGGAACACCTTTTGTGAAAATTAAAATGTTAAATATAACCAAATAACGTAAATGTTTATCATAACTTGTAAGTTACAGTTCATAAGACAATTGCGAGCAATTTAAATAAATTCCGAAATAATAAGTATCACTTTTGTATCGTACAAATGAAGAAATTATCAAAAACAGTGTTCACCAAACTGCTCAAATCTCTAAGCTAGAATGAAATTTCTCAAAATATCCCAGCCCGCTGGAATTTGGGTGAGAACACCTTTTGGGGGGGAGGGGTTAGCAGCTCGTGGGGTGCTATTCATGTAAGTGCAGCAGGATATTTCGAGCAGGATATTTCGAGATCGATGGAGAAAAAAAACAACAAAGGTGTTTTAATAGAACTTTATTTTACCAAATAGAATAAATCTATAACTAATTGCAGTGAGAATACACATTGAATTGAAATATGCAGTGTTGCTTTTATATGACCAACTGATATGTCCATGACAAAATGGAAACGAAACAAATGAAAATCATATCTATGTATCAATACAATTAAACAATCACACATTCGTGCATTTTATCATGAGTCTGATTTGCAAAAAATATACATGTATATATCATTTTGATAAATACTTGATATTGATAAAATATTGGTTGATCCTCAGTCGAGTCTAACAACTTTAAATTTAATGTTGACTTACTCTTAAATAAATTATACCTTTGGTCTGACACAAAATCAATACGATCATTTTATATAAATAATAAATAGCTAGTATTATATATGTTTTTTTATTAATGCTTATTACAATCAGTATAGACCTATGATAAAGGTGAATATTAGCACACATTGACAAAGGAGTTTTCCAATAGGTATCGCACTTATTCACTGTGATTCATGCTGTGCTTATATATAAGTGCAAGAAAGTGTTTTAATTAAGTAAACACTTTTCATCAGTGATCAAACCATATAGAGTTCTAAAAGCATATATCTAGAAAGTGTATAAATGGTGGTTGACAAAGATCATAGTTTGGAGTTTTAGTTCTCAAATCAAGACATTATTAGCATTTTTCAATATAGGGATAAAACACTCCTGTTCGTTTGTATAGCTGATTAAGAGCTTAGAAGAAACTATTACAAAACGAACGCCGAAGGCGTGAGTTTTGTAATAGT
>LQRL01161387.1:17702-28537 GCA_001703475.1 Hydroides elegans
TCATGCGATTTGTATCTAGGATAATCGGGTGTTGACAAGACAAAAAGTAAAAATCAATTGCACCCATTTGATGTCAGCAAAATAATGGTTATTTGGTAAACAAGGTTTGTTTCCATAATGAATTTTCTTCTTGACTGCAAAGAAACTGTCTCGAGGGAAATATTAAAATATGTGACAAACGACAGCTGCTTATACCAAGTTTTAACATGAATCATAATAGTAGTTTTACTCTATTATAGATAGTGTGGAATTAGCCATTAGCCATTTTATATTGCTAACGTAACAACAAATAGAATTATAATTACAATCATTTGTAAAAAATGTAACAATCGTCGGACGTTACTTGGTCTTTGGTGACATTTTCTATTGCGTAGTATTTGAAAAAACTAATAACAAGCATCTCATTTATCTCCCTTTAACTCCTTGGTAACTGCACTCTAAGATTGTCCTTGTCGCAAAATGAGTAGCCATCCAAGGTCTTTTGAATGCATCCTTGTATAAAGATGTATATAGTGGATATTCAAGAGTCTTGATATAAGTAGCTATTTATTTCATAAGTTCTTGTCGAGTCAATTTAAACTGACATTTTGCTTCGGACATGGATTAGTCATGCAATCGCACTTTTAAAATGTAATTGCAAAGATAGTACAATATTGACCTCTATATGCCCAGAACTCTTGCACAACCGCACAACTGCTTTTGGCTTCGCCCCTTCTGGTAGGTGCAAGTTGGCTGGTGCTTTAAAGATGGGAAAAGGAAGGTATTAAGTAAGCGTTTAATCATCAAATAATCAGCCATCATATAAAATAAATAGTTTGTTTCCAAATATTTCTAATTTATCATCGTAAAAATAAAGATATAGTTTTAAATTTATTTAGCTTAATCCTCCAAACTAGAAAACATTGCATCAGATATAAGTGGGCGCTTTTTCCCGATTTTCCTTTTATCGTTTGTTTCATATATGCCAGAATATAAACTGCATTATATAAATAGAATATAAACTGCAACAACCAAAATTGTTAATTTCATTTTATATCACCAAGACAAATAACCGTTATGTTAATTTCAGACATACAATGTAAAATCCATAATGAAAAGACATGAATATATAGAATTCAAATAATTCTGCCTATTGCATATTTTTGTGATTGATAAAATTGAAAAGAATTTAACAAATGCATAAATATTGACTAGGTTTTTTTTCATTTCCAAAAGTATGTATCTATAAATTTAAGAATCAATGGAAATAGAGAGAACGAAATTAAGAAATAGAGATATGAAAACAAGGAAACAACAGAAGGAATGTTGAAAAGGGGATAGGGTGAGGAACGGAAAGCGATACTGAGAGGATGGGGCTTGGCCCTCTGCGATGGCTTGTTTTCAAAATTAAAATTACCAAGCCGTGTCGACTGGGTAACCATGATACAGCATACTGTTTGCATATTATTTGCATATATATTCAAATTCGCTAAAACAGTCTTTTTTGAATGATAAAACAATCAAAAGTATTTCAAACTGCTCTTTAGAAAGATTATTGTCGCAAATGAATTTATTTGGTTTGAATCTGTTGTTTGTTTGTTGACATTTGCATACTTAGATGTAATAAAAAATGTTATTACATAAATGGAAACGCATTAACTATTGTTTAATCTGGAACTTACCCGCACATTTATTAAACGTTGTTGTATATACAGTATATATTAAAGTTTGCACTTTGCTTACTATACATTGTCTACAACTATTTTTCATTTAGCTGTTACACATCAATTTAAGGTATCATGAAATTGGATACAAAAAAGTTAAACGAGTATAAGAAAATATAGTAGTCCATCCCTTCTGCTGAAGTCAAAGGCGCTAGTTATAATGTGCTTCTTTTATGAACGCGGCCTAATAAAAAGTCATCATTTACGAAACAGCCGTTATGGCACATTGCTTCTTTTTGGAAACACTCGGGTTTTCCCGGGATAACACATCGGAAATAGATGACACAACATGGACATTTATGATGAATATTTACGATAACATGTTATACATATTTTCTTTTTATTATGAAATAATTGATATTTATTTATCTAAATTTAACAGTTTAATATATAAACCACTTTGCAATCGATCCTGGTTAAAAGTCGTATGTTTGAGTGTTAAAACACGTAAAAACAATATCAAAGTGGAATTATGAAAATTTCATGATTGGACTCCGATTTATAAGTACACTTTATGACATTTATTTTGTAAAAGCGCCGCTTACGTCACATTTTTGTCACTTTTACATCAACAATGCTACACAAAATTAAAATAGTTTACGAAACAGCCGTCATGGCACTTTGATTCTGTGAATCCGAAGCGGCGGTTTTCGATTCTGGAGACACTCGGCTTTTTCCGGAACGACACATCGGAAATAGATGACACAACACCTGCCGAAATCGCCTATTAAACCCAGCATAAAATATGAAATTCGTCGACGCCGCAGAGCTTTCCAAGAGGTTGATCATCAGCACAACCAACTGATAGGAAAACGAATCATATTTGCACGGTCCGTAGATGTCAAAATAAACCATCGGTTCCACACTATTGCAGAGCACAAATGTTGTGCTAACCCCCAGTAACAGCGGAACCGATTTAGTGAATTTCGGCTTCTTTGCCATTTTCATCGATTTATTCATCATTGCGATGCGGCGTTTTCTTGCGAGCCAAAGCTCAACCGTAATGGCCACATTGAAGCCTATGATTAGAGCGATCGGTAGGTATCTGGCTAATACGGCCCGTGTCCAGGACCAGATATCATAGCCTTGGGTCATTGCGAATTCTGTGACGACTACAGTGTCACCCTCGATTTCCTTGTAGAAGAAATACGGCAGGTGCAATACAGCCGAAAAGATATAGAAACACATGACGATTATATTGATCAGCTTGCTGGTTACCTCGCGGCTATTGCAGATTTTGAATTGTTTTATGAGAACGTATCGCTCTAAAGTCATTGTAACAGTAATCCAAACGCTGACCGCATAGAAGCCATTGCAAAATGGCATCATAATATACGTCATATACACGTTGCAAAAGTCAATGGCAACTTCAGTTTGTATTTCATAGCAACGACAAAATCCGAGTGGAACTGTAAATGAAAGGCTGGTTAAATCCGATATGCACAAATGGCGAACAAAAACGAGAAACGGTCCAAAATGCCGAAAATGGTTTGATTCTCGAAAGAAAATTATGAATGATAATATGTTCAGAGTGATTCCAGCCAATAGGATGAAAGTATGAAGGTATATGTAAGAAAAGTAAATCCCATCATAATCATTACAAACAAATGTTGTACAGTTTCCATCATCTGCCATGATTTCGGTATTTCCAGAAACTATCAATCCTAATGTTAACATGAACATAAAATTCCTTTAAAAGAATACTCAAAGAGTTTTAAATTATTTCATATTTTTCGTTAATTGCAAACAATTACATAGAACCATGATTTTAATTCGAAATTCCAACATCAGTTCAAGAGAGGACATTTTACTTCAAAACAGATCTCCTCTCAAGCTAAATGCTACCAAAAATACAAGCATGTGTGAGTACCCAGTAAAGCCGTTTTCTGAAACATATTAAGCGATGTTATTTTTGTTCACTGACCTATCGAATAGCGATATGAATACGCTCAAAAAATTAGTTCGTTTGGTGCTCTGGGTTATTGCCCCAAATCCTTATCAACTGATTGAATTCCTTAATGACAGCTTCTGTGCATACAAATATATCATTTTTATGTTTTATCACAAAAAAACGTGTCTTGGAACGATTGTAAGACGCTGAATAATCACTTTCGGAAGTGATTATGCTATGACATACAAGAATGAATTTAAGAATCATACAAGCATGAGTGTTTATGATTTCGCGGTTCTATTCTTTCCTTTATTGTACATAATTCAAATCAACACGTTAAAATTAATAACAAAATTAGCGAAAATTGTTTTTACGATATAGTATATTTTGTGTTGATGATAAAAACGTCTAAAAAGTATGAATCCAATAAAATTGTGTACTGTTTAAGTGAAATCCATCTGAGGAAAATAATGCGCTTAAGCTATAGGAATCGCGACCTATTCTATCAGATAGATTGTAACAAATTTCGACATTCTTTTCAGTATATTTTGGTTAAATAACGATATTATAAAGATATTTACTAAATTAAAAACGTATTCACAGCCATTGCTAATGAAGAGGTGAAGTCTAGAAAGAAGATCTATATATAATGGTTCGCAGTGAAACGTTATGAAGAGGAGAAACTTTGAATGGCAAGCCGATAGATGTTACACGGATAAATTAAATTTTGTTAAGTTGATAATAAAATAGTGTAATCAACACATTTTTGCACAAAACTCATCAAATCTATTTTTGGCCTGACATGGATAAGTTTCCTATCAGCTTTATACTCGAGTGGATTTATGGGTTTGCAAAGAGTCATATCGTACAAATTACATCTGTAACCGTGTAATTTCCATGACAACTTATTACTCCAATTTCATATTTCTAGATGCCACTATACAGGACAGGAATAAGGGTTATGCTCTTTTATTATTATCAAGTTTAGTTGCCAATAAGAGTTGCTTTAATTGGCACTCAACCATGAGTGCGTTTATAGGTCACCTACTCATTGCACTTGCCAAGATGTATCGGTTTATAAAGAGCACCTCATGAGCTGTTCATCTAAAGGGGTGTTTCCCAACACATGGTATGCATTTTTTTGCTTGGAGTTTTGAGAACACTTATTTTTGCAATCATACAAATCAAAATCAATATATTTCGAACATTGGTTATAGGTGTAGACATATTCTAATAACCGGATATTTATACTATATGATTGAGTATATGCATTAAAGTTAATTTATAACAAAGGTGCTTCTTTTCCACTAAAAGCCGGGAAACATATTGGATTAGCTCAGCAAGTTTGAAAATGATAACCACCATTTTGTAAATGTTAAACCTTCAAAATGAAGTATTACTTCATAATTGTAAATTTTAAATGATATCACCACGTTTTGATATATAGGTCGTGTGGTGCCCTTCGTTGTATAATGTCAGTTAGGTGCTTACTTGAAGTAATTTATCTATTTGCACATTAAGAGTAGCCGTCACCCCATCTTGATGGAATTTGATGAGAGAAAACGTTTGTCCCAATATCTTGACGTGAAAGACCTTGCCCCCGATACCAACAAGTAATTTTTATTCAAACATGTGTGAATGAATAAATTTGTAAGTGCCTGGCCACTTTGGAAGCTTTTTCTTTTTTTCTAACAAAGCTATATTTCAATTTATTCCTTGGGAAACTCAAAAGGCTACCTGAGCGCTCATTGTTTTTTTTGTTTCCAAAGGAATACATTTCTAGGTTCCAAACCTCTAGTCTCTCAGACTCGCATTCCTGAAGGTGAACTCTAGAAAATACGGTTAGAGAACTTTCGCATACACAGAACCCACCCTTTGGAACGCACTGTCAATTGAATAAAGAACTGCAACAAGCTATGGATGTTTCAAAGTTTATTTGAAATTGTACTTATTTTCCGCAATCTACGAAGGATAATGACCCAAGTTTAATAAGTATATGTTTTAGTAAACTCAAAACTGCTACTTAAATACTATACAGTTTCTCAATATAATTTATAATAGATGCGGCACTTAGAATCTAATAAACATTAACATTAACATATTATAAACATAACCATACCACCCCTAACCGGATCCACCCTTACCAAACCAAGGTCCCCAATCTTTACCAATTACAAGTCTCCAACCAACATATATCCTCCAATGCTCCCAATAATGACGAGTGAACAACTGCAGATCGATGTGGTACGAATAATATATAATACTTATTCGGCTTGGTTTCAATATAAGAACAACGACTCCATAATACGACGAAGCACCCAATTCTTTTTTCAACGTTTTAAAACGTTTTTACCGTTTTGATATATTCTCAATGAGATATATGTTTTTCTTGAATATGAATTAGTATGTAATACATCATGTCCCTTCGATCATATATCCACCCCCTGCTTAAACAATGCGTAACACTCCTGTTACCCTTTCTCACGACTTTAATCAACCTCTCACTAAAAAACTGGTATATTTCTGAATTAAAAATAACTCAATCATATGAATTCTCATAAAATAAGTCAAATATGCATCACCTATGGCAGGACATTCATTTATAAATTCTCTAGATAAATTTGCAAACTAACCGACCAGATAGATGGATGCCCCCTGAGGTTTTTATTATAAATGGCCAAATATGAAAATACGAATGCATCACTTTCACAGAAAGCGAAAGGTTGGATATCGTTGATTAATTAAGTTTGGTAAATTACAAAGACATTAATACAAATATAGTTTTTCAATACCCGACTGCGTTGCCATTTGGTGATTTTTAGAACGGCTTCTCAGTGTTTCCTGGGATGAGTATACAGTGATAAGATTCAACACGGAAAACCTTCATTTTCTCTGAAAAGTCACGAAGTGCGCATCTTGCAGCGCATGTCCATGTGTAAGAACACCAAGGACTTGTTTAGAATGTAATCCGCCAATATTTTCAGTTTATCACTCAGAATATTATGAAAATTTTACTTGAGTATAATCGTTGATAAAGAAAGCAATCCAAACATATGTAATTGACCAGTTTATTTTATATGAAACAAGGACAAGCCATGTCACTGTCCATTTTTTTTTGCAAAATCGGGTTCTGATTCATATCTCACAATATCGCTCACATTTTTATGAAGCAATAGTTTTTGATATTTTTTATGTCACTTATTAATGTGAACTGATTAATATATTAATTTAATGATATTTCAATCATCCGTCCCTGAAACATAATCGGCTATGTGAAAAAGTTGTCAAACGAGCAGACTGCGCTCTATTTTGTTTCGCTCTTTCATGTGAGAACTGGGGCAACGCGGAAGTAAACACGAATAATGCGAGAATCACATGCCGAGGCCACAACTAATTTTTAAAGTTAAATTTGATAAAAACTAAAAAAAAATGTGACGAACTTTTAACAAGTGCACAAAAATGATAACTTTGCTAAAATCTATGTTTCTTTAATCATACTCACTAAAACACTTATTTTACAAAAAAAGTATTTTACTTATATCCCTTTTACCACATAATCAGTTGATATAATCTTCAATACTATGGATTTATGTATCAATAAGCTGATTTTGAAACAACTTATGAAAATGCTATTATTAGTAACACAAAAATTCCCTTTGTCCCGGAAACGCAATTTTGGCTTGTTATTTATCCCTTTATAATACTCATCCCAGGTGCTTCCTCTTAAATTTGCTTTACTTATATATTTAAGCTGTCGATATTTATTTAAAGTGTATATTTAGTTGAACCAAAAATGACCTATTCACATAAGAGCCATTACACCACATAGTATAAATTGCATTCATTTACCACCACTCGCATGCCATTATTTATGTATTTTTCGTCCCCATCGGTCCTGAGTTTAATGTGGATCTTAATGTTACATGTATGACTAGTTGCGTATTGTTTTACACTATACTTTACTAAGGCGGAAATCAACAAAATAATCCTTTTTGAACATAATTATTTTGCAAAAAGGTGTTTTATTTTTCCGAGCCAGGTGAACTGTTCCTTTTATCTCGCCAGCTAGGAACAGAAAAAGAACACCTTTTGTAAAAATTAAATTGCTATGAAAAACAAATTGCAGGTTATAAGACAATTGCAATCAATTACTATTTATTTTCAATTAATCATTCTCATTGGTTATCACAAAATAAATAAATAATAAAAGGTGTTCCTCAAAATGCAAAAGTCTCTAAACTAAAAAAAAAAAAAACCATCAACATCTCCAAGCCAGTTGAGATTTGCTGGGGAACACCTTTTGTGAGGAACAGCTCGTGGGGTACTCTTTATTTTAGTATAATAGAATGGTGCATGTCTACAATACAGGTACTAAAGCTTATGATACATAGCTTAGTTCCAATATTCTTCTCAAAGTCACTTTGACATGCATCATTATCAACTGTATTCATGTTTTGTTTCATCGTGATAAACAATGGAACATAATATGACCATAAGTAAAAAGTTAGAACACTCAGGGCTCATACGCATAAAAAATCTTACATGCATGAGTGCACTTACATTTTAAGTTCGACAGCGATATCTCGGTTAATACTTCGAATTTCTGAATAAAAAACTCTGAATAGCTTTAACTAACTTTTACGATTATAATATTAACTGGTTGATTACATAAATCGAGCCATGAATTTAGATTTAACCTACTGACTTAGAATGTAATTGCACTCAGACATGTATGATTTCTCATGCATACGGGCCCTGATTAAGGGGGAATGGTGAGTCATGTATATTTTTTTAATAATTGGTTTATTATTTGGACGAAATGCAGAGTAGAACCGATATTCTCCTCCTTAATATTCAATTTACATTTTTAACCAATCTTGTGTTAAGGCTAAGGTAAATGTTCAAGAAAGGGGAGAATGTGGGTCCAGTCGCTTAACACATATTTCGTTTAGTACTATCCCGAACTTTGTATTTTTTAAACCGCAGGTGTCGCAAGTTTTTCGTAACTTTCTACTTCCGGATTGGACAAAACAGAAAACATGGTTTGTAACTTAAATACTTTTTAATTCATCATGTACATATTAACTGAATTCAATCAATTAATCATATAATGTAATTTTGCTTTTTGTTTCAGACTGACGCCGGCGCAAACCCCAGAACTCTGTAAGTATTTGTATCTCTTGTTTTTCGGACTGTCGGTTTCAGTTTTAATTTTAATTTACCCTTTTGTCATGAGTCTATATTATACTTATCCCAGCTTTTGTCATGAAACAAATTTATTCGCAATGTAAATATTTCATTTTAGTTAGATATTTGCCCGTATCATTAGAGTATGAACCATTTGTGACATCTTGTTTGAAATTAAATTTTCAGACGTACGAGGGAGACGATATGAAAATAAACCATAAACTATCAACGATAAACCACGATGAATAAATGTTAACATTTTTTGTTGATAGTTTTCATTTCAAAAGTTGTTCATTTTTCATACAAAATATAGTAATAATGCATATTACATGTATAAAATGTTTAAAATGTAACATAAACCGCACTCATATAACCTATTTCTATCCGCACGACGCACACCCACATAGTGTACGTCCTTATGTTTACGCTGAGTAATCGGATTTGTATCGATTTGGTATATCAACAGAACGTTTCACTTGAAAGTGTATTCTATTTCGATATAAAGGAAAAATGCATGTCAATTCCATCGTAATAAATATGATTAAACTTCTAGAATGTAGTGAAGTATATAAATGTTAATTTGGTATTTCAGCTACGTTGGAAACTTGGATGTTTCCGTCACGGAGGATCTTGTCTTGGCCTTGTTTGGTCAAATAGGTGAATGCAAGGGATGTAAAATCATTCATGAGGTATGAACACCCGTTGTATGGTTCCACATAGATAAATATAAAATTAACTGTGACTCACAATGATTCCTTGTTTTTCTTCATATCATAGGGGTGGGCAGTACGAGCACTTTTTTGGGTGACCATCTCCGATTTCGCTCGCACAAAACTTTTTCGAATCCTCGTGGTCTACTTGTTATAAAAATACGTTTATTTTAAAAATCGGTTGAAATTTCGCGTGGCTATCCACTTTTTCGCGCCAAAAATGCGAAAATCTGACATTTTGAAGGAAAAATAAGTTAAATATGATATCCAACCTTAATTTCAGTTCCGTTTTTACTACAACCGTATGTTTATGTTCACTGCTTAAATTTGATACCAACATATCCAAATATTTTTTACCCTTAGCCAAAATATATTACATCGAAAACATTTAATCTCAAAAATTCAACATTTTTGGGATGCATATTTATGTTTTTTTTCGCAAGAAAATCGAACTAAAAGCAACAAATGTTATGAAATCTCAACCAGGGGGTTTGCTACTCATTTTTCCTTTTAAAAAATGGCAATTGTCGGGTCATTTTTTAGTTTAAATGTTTCATTTTTGATGAATACAAGTCCCATTCTCTGGCCAAAACCAAATCGAAAATTCGCCAAGTGTCTATATTCTCAAGATTATTAACTTGATGGTATTTTCCGTTCCGTCAAAATAAATATTATTTGTAACCGTATGTCAATGGTTTATCTTGATTTTACGAATTCTATCACTTTTTTATACCCCATATACCAAAATATCTTGCTGGCTTCTTCCCACAAATTGGTGTATTATCAATGTTGGCCTATGTATTTGGCCTGCAAGAATCAGATCAGATACTGGGTTTCGAATCGGTTATAACCCTTTTCTTCGTTTAAACGTATCGAAAATGCATAAAAACAAAAAGAATTACAGCGGCCTGAATTTGATGTTGATTTAGCTTGGTTTCAGTACTTCTACGGTACTTTGTTCGCGGAATTTCGATGTGAATACATTGTTCTTCAGCTAGGAAACCTCACAAAACGAATAAATATGAAAAGGATATGGATATGCAACGTCGAAAATTGATTAAGATATTAAAACTGTGGAATAATCTCTGTTTGAACTTAGACGGAATAAGTTGATTTTTTCACATGCTTTTTCCTTAGCACTTTTGTAAATGATTAGATTATCAATGGTAACTTACCGGTATATAAAAAAAGTTTTTCGTTCTAAAATCATGGATAGCAGCGCAAAATACTTTTAGAAGTATTTATAATCAATATATCAAGTGAAATAGAAACACTTGTGTGTGAACGGAATCATGGATGGTCACCGACACGAGAGCCTGTACTCAACGCCCCCCCCCCCCCCCC
>LQRL01161392.1:412-11870 GCA_001703475.1 Hydroides elegans
ACTGGTGGCTTTTTAGAAACGTGAATGAAAATATGGTTGAATTGAAATACGTTAGGCCTTTGCAAGTTGTGGCACACTGTCTTTGGACAGTCTTGTTTTTCCAGTTAATCGAAAAGCCATGAATTAAGTTAGCTAGAGCTCTTATATTTCATAAATATAACAATCACATATTGAAGTCGCGTCTCGTCATGGTTTCATGTCGATCGAAATGTCAGCACATTTTTCAGGAATTTTCCAGGTGATGTGGTAAGGACTACGTTGTGAGGACAAATAAGTAATGAAAACAGCGTGATAACAACGTTATGAGAAAGACGTTATGAGAGAGACGTTGTGAGAAAGACGTTGTGAGAAAGATGTTTTGAGAAAAACGTTTTGATAAAGATATAGTGAGAAATACATGTACATTGAGAAATAGACGTGAGAAAGATGTTCTGAGAAAGACGTCGTGAAAAAGATGTAGTCAGAAAGACGTTGTGAGAAAGACATTGTGAAACAGCTGGTGTGAAAAAGACGTTGTAAGAAAGTCGTTGTGAGAAAGACATTGTGAGATAGCTTTTGCGAAAAAGACGTTTTGAGAAAGACGTTGTGCAAAGGACGTTGTGAGAAAGACATTGTGAGACAGACGTTGTGAAAAAGACGTTGTGAAAAAAACGTTGTGATAAAGACGTCGTGAAAAAGGCGTTGTGAGAAAGTTGTTGTGAGAAAGACGTTGTAAAAAGACGTTGTAGGGACGTTTTGAGAAAGACGTTATGAGAAAGATATTGTGAGACAGCTGTTGTGCAAAAAAATGTTGTGAGAAAGACGTTGTGAAAAGAACGTTGTGAGAAAAACGTTTTGAGAAAGACATTGTGAAAAGGAAGTTGTGATATATATGTAGACGTTGTGAGAAAGATGTTGTGTGAAAGAAGTTGTGAGACAGACGATGTGAGTATGACATTGTGAGAAATACGTTGAGAAAAAGACGTTGTGAGAAAAACGTTGAGAGGAAGACGTTATGAGAAGGACGTTATGAGAAAGATGTTATGAGAAAGATGTTGTGAGAAAGACGGTTTGAGAAAAACTTTGTGAGTAAGATGTTATGAGAAAGACGTTGTGAGAAAGACTTTGTGAGAAAGATGTGAGAAAGACGTTGTGAAAAAGATTAAAAATATAACCTACTGTTTTGATCGACATATATTGGTGGTAAAGAATGTATGTTGCATATGCTGTGGGCTTTGCATATCTGATGTCTTTGTTTTTTTTCCAGTCCTGACCATGCTAAATCGAATATTTATTGAAAGTCCATGGGGGATCGAAGGCCTTTAGCCTCTAGTTGAAAATGTTCATTTTGCTTAGATTTGCTGGAAAGATCAAACCCGATGCATAATACAGAGCAAGTTAATTTACAAATATATGTATTGTTTTAAAACAAAAAGTGCGATCCGCTATCCGTCCATTTTGGTAGTGAAATTTAAGAACTGAAGTCATTGAAAACAAAACAAAAATAACGAAATGTATTTTTTACGATTAGAAATGAAATCGGGAATTATTACCGTAATTGTCTTTTCTGTTGGTTTCAGACGATGGTATTAGAGCATAAGCACACTCGAAAACAAATCATCGTAGCCAATACTCATCTACGATCCGGCAAAGAATATTCCCATATTCGTTTGATTCAGGCTTTGGTCTGCCTTAATCATATAGGTAAGTTGTTAATGTCCTGCTTATGTGGCATCACTAATAGGTGTTCGTCATGTTCGACCGCCGTTCTCACCATGTGTCAGTTCGTGAACAAATAGTTTTGTCAATCTAAAGTGTTAACTGAAGATATAGAATATTTAAATAATCAAATTAATAAGTAAAACTTTGCAGTAAATGGTTGTTAAATGACTTCTTCTTGTTAAAGGGAATCACTCTTTTTTCTACTCTGATTTTGTCATGGCTTGAAAGTAAGCTTTCGTAGTCTTAATAGCTATAAGTTTTATATAAATGAATACGATGTTATTAAGAGTATTTGGAACGCTGTCTTATATATCTTTTAACAAGTAGATTTTGGTCTGGCAAATATACCATCATATGCTTTGAATAAATGTTAAGCATATTTTGATGTCAAACAGTGTATGCCTACATGTATATCTCCCATATTTTATTCGACTTGGGTAAATTAAACAATGAATGTGGTTTTACCGAGATACTCTTAATGCATTTGAACAGGTAAGCTGTTGAAGACTTACACCGATGCAGCGGTCATATTTTGCGGTGATCTGAATTCACTGGAATATTCAGGAGTTGTCGAGTTGTTCAGGAAAGGAAGGGTCTTAGCAAACCACGCCGACTGGTATATAGGTGAGAAGTCTATGAAAGATTTGAATATATTTAAATGTGAATATGTTAAACAAAATGAGGATGTTCACCAAATCAAAATATTACTAAATGGAAAATTAGTCACGAAAAGCAAAACAGAGCTACTCTCGATATATTTTTTCTATAAAGCTTAATTTTTCCTTTTTTTTTTCATGTGAACATATCCAAAATAATAGGAAATAGAACTTGACCTTCTCTTTAAATTGATAGTTATTCGTTTTAAATTGTGAACTCCTGTGTATGTTGAAAATGGTGTGAACCTGAATTTCATTTGGGATTTATAGACAAATGCTATCACCTTGAAATTTAATAACGGTTTTCAAAGAGTTTTAAAAAATCTGAACACATTTTCAATGCATTAATGTTTTCACCCTATCCTTTTCTATCCTTTATGTTTTTGCAGGCGGCCGAAACGACTTTATCAGCAACATGACCTTGCATCACGACCTTCCTTCGGTGACCTTCAAGAGCGCCTACTATGACCTTGCCTACACCAACTTTGTCGCTGGTTTCCACGGCACTCTCGATTACATCCACTTCGATGCGAACCAGTTGCATTGTGGCGCCACTGTGCCCATGCCTAGTCACGAGGAAGTGACCCAGTTATCGGCCTTGCCCAATCAGAAGTTCCCGTCGGATCACGTGGCGCTTGTGTGTGATTTGAATTTCAAATAAAGCCACGTGGTGTGGAGTTTTAGTCGAAGCGATAGTATTGTGGCGATATGCGGTTTAAAATATGGTCCAAAATGTTCGAAGCAAAATGGCTATTGACATTAGAAATAGGAAGACAGTCATAAGCTTGATGGCAAAGCTATGTAAATCTTATGAAGTGATGCAGTCATTGTTTAAATGTATAATCTAAATAAGAAATTAGAGTTATCACGTGTACTTACGTGTTTATAAATATGTGCACCACTCCATTGTTGGAGAAATTTATCGAATAGTAATAACATATATATTGTAGCAGTGGATCTAAGTATTTAAATTTAAATGATATTGAGTAAGTTATCAAGCATGATAACCAGAAACTATTTTGTGATACAAATTTATGTTTTTACACACAATATTTATATGAGTTAATCTAATAATGTATTTATTGAACTGTGATATCTTCTTGAATTCTGTGATATTAGGCAATTATATATGTAACTTATTTCATTTATCCAAGCGATGGTTTTGTTGATCTATTAGGCGAGGGCAAGGTGATATTATCGATTAAAATGAAAAAAAGGCATGTTCGGAGTTGGTTTTTTTTTAACATATCAATGTATAAGTCAAACTATTTTACCACAAAGACTCAAAATAATAGTTAAAGTATACTTCTAAAATTAAAGGTTTGTGTTAGATAAATTATTGGTTTACATTGTTTACTGTACATGTATTTTGTTTAACATTATTTTCATTAAATCTGTCCGTGATTGATTTTCTCTTCAAATTTCTTGTTAATAACATGATAGAAACTGAGAAACGGTTTTGTGTCTTTTTCTGTTGTACTGTTCTAGTAAATCAGATTTGTTTATGAATCAACCCATTTAAAGCAAATAAAATTGAGCCGAAATCGGCTATGGATACATTTTACGTAATGACGTTGAGAAAATCACCATAAATGTTTATATAAAATAAACCCTTTTTTCGATATACCTTGCTCCAAGATTTTGTAAATGAGTTTTTCCATTTTGTGTGTCATAATGATTATTTACATAGCATTATTCTTCAAAATTAAATTCGGTATTCGTCAATTTGAAAACACTCAATATTTTATGTTTGCTGCATTTTGTGTATTGTGGTGAATCGGAATAACCATATTTTCGTCTTTCTGTATGAAAATAAAAAATATTGTTAGAGTCATAAGAATGGTGAGCAATCTTTGTGATATCATCAGATATGCAATGATTATGCATACACATTTAATGAATATGCTTTGATAGTGCGTTGAGTAGGAAACTGTTCTAAAAATACCTCATCTGGATATGATCAAATCTTAACATCTATGTGGTTTTATATATGTTTTCGAAATAAAGCTGAAAATTAAATCACCTACCATTATGTTTATACTTACCTTCGATACTTTGTTGCAAATAGCCCCAAGTCCTCCACAAGAAAGCACAAGCGATAAAACAAGCAGCCCGATTCCAACTTTCCAATCCCTACTTCTGTAAAGTAAATATGCATTTGAAATTATTTTAATAATTGATTAAGGTGATACGTACGACATCTCCAATCGATTTTGTACATATATACATTCATCTCTTCAGATGTGATTTGATATTATAGTAACCGCTATAAGGTATGCATATAAAACACAATTTTAGTATTTAAAGAAGATTTCAATTTAATAAAGAGCAACTATGACAAAAAAACCTGTTAAATAGCATGTCTTCAATGTTTTTAAACTTAATTATGTAATATGCAAATTTATCAATAACCTACCCTTTTTCCGAATCTAGGATGCCTGAAATGCCTGAATATAAACCGTACGCTATACCTCCTAGAACTATTAATGCGAGGAAAGCATATCCGACGGTTTTACAACTCGATTGTTTTGAAGTCTCGTGTTCCATAGCTAATACTGATCAGGATCCACGTCTAAATGCTTGTTTACAGCAAACTTATATACTTGTCGATGCAATTTTTTGCATAATTAAAAGAAGAGCACCTCACGAGCTGTTCCCCCAAAAAGGTGTTCCCAACCGAATTCCAGTTGGCTTGGAGATTTGGAGAAAATCAGTTCTAACTTGGAGATTTTAGCAGTTTGAGGAACATATTTTCGAAATTTTCTTAATTTGCGTAATAATTAGCGAGAATTGTTAGTTCAAAAATGTTATTACTTGCTTGCATTTGTCTAATAAACTGTTATTTGCAATATATTATGGGTAAGTTAGTTATATTCAACATTTGAGATTTCTCAAAAGCTGTTCGCTTTCTGCCCCAAGCTGGCTAGAAAATGAAAAACGCCTAGCTGGCTTGGAAAAAATTAACACCTCTTTGCAAAATATTAATGCTCAAAAAGCATTATTTTGTTGTTCGTAATTGTAATGTTGTATAAAGGTGATTTAACAACTTTTTGAAAACGATGCCGTTGGGTGCCCTTCTTAAAAGTTATGTTTCATTTTATTATCGAGTCTCAAGTGGCGTTGATTCCTTATGAAGTTCTATAAAGCATTGACTCAATTGTATCGCTTTATTGAGATTGATTAGATAATATATATGTATCAATTTGATTGTATCATCCATTTTTATTTCATTTCAAGATTTTAAAAGAGTAAACTAGGGCAAAATGAACCTGGATATGCACCTGGACCTATAAAATGAATATAAGGAATATAAACTGGCTTATTTTATACTATATGAAAAGCAAACTTCATTAGAAATAAACCATGATCAATTTATCGGTATGTTAATTGAAATGGAAAACAAAAAAGGTGTGTAAACTGGAATAAGCCAATTGTATTCAATTGTGCCATTCAATTTTCCGTAATTTTAGTGAATTTTATGAGTTTTAAACAACCGGAAGTTAGGGGTGTGCGTTTATTAGAGACAAAGATGGTTATTTTCGCGAGGGGTGTGCGATTATTGGAGAGTGTGCGATTATTAGAGACAATACGGTAATGAAGCTATTTATATTAGAATATTAAGAGCGCCTGGAAATGCTGCATATTTTGTTAGTTGTAGCCAACCATTTTCGGGAGAACCGAATCACTCAATTAGCACTAAGACATGTAGAATTAATATGTTTTTTAGAGTAAAATTAATATGTTTTTTAATCGTAGAAATATGGCTAGTCTTCATTTATTATAATATATCTTAATCAAATAGAAAAATGGAAATTTAAGAAAGACAAGAACAATTCCGGAGTGCTTGTATCAACATCTTTATTGGCTCGATGGAAATAATAAGATTGCTAGAGCCTGACGGGCTCGGGCATTACTTCTCCCTATTGAACAATTCGAGGATTAGTTTATATTTTATTAAGGATTCAATGATTTTATAGACATGTTTTTTATAAAATGATTTTCAATGGTAGAGTTTTTGAACTATGTGGTATTGTCAAAATCATAAAAATAAATTATAGCTTTGCTGAGAACCAAAACGGCCATAGGCTTATTTAAAATTTTAAGCAGCCTAAAAGCTTAAATATTTAATATTGAATATATGAAATTTGGAAATTATCCCAAATATGGGAATAAGAAAGTACGTATTAAGAAGCCATTCTAAAAAAAACTTAAAAGTTGTTTTAAAATCATAACACCCGTAAATGAGTTTAATTTAACATTTTTAGAATTTATATCTGCTAAGCACAGCGAAGTACTGAAGCTGCTGCGCTATATAGTGCAATGCAAATACTGAACATGCATGCATGGTCTTACTTTAAGCCCGCTCACCCCTTTCGCCCCATATACATGTATTGCGTAATCACTGTACTAAGCTACACATAAATCCTCATTTGTAAATTGCATGTGTATCTAGCGATTATACAAAACCTACCTCAAACGCGATCGACTGATATAATTGAACGGTTCCAGTCTATTTGTCCGAAGGTTCATCTGTCCGAAGGTTCATCTGTCCGAAGGTTCATCTGTCCGAAGGTTCATCTGTCCGAAGGTTCATCTGTCCGAAGGTTCATCTGTCCGAAGGTTCATCTATCCGAAGGTTACAGATAATGCCAAAAATGATAAAAACTATAATATTTCGTTTAGTAATATTTTTCAATGTTAAAAAAATATCAATTAAGACGTCATGTCGCACGTTACGACATCAAGTTACGTGAGCCTTTTCTTTTACCTCGCTTGTCAATTCCTTAAAAACCATAATTAAGTTTGAAACACGGCGTATGCTTTAAAAGCAGGAAGATAAATTATTTTAATATATCAATATGGTATCATCATAACATAAAAGTGTTGTGCACGTTATCCGTGATTATGTTTGAGCCTGTCCCTATTTATGTGGATTCATAGTATAAACTTATGTAGATTTAGTTAGAGTTATCCGTAGAATTCGTGTATATTTTCTGGTTATTGATAATGGTAATTTGTGCTTTTATTAGACCCAACCAGGAAGAACCGGGGGTCGTCTAGGATTTGCCTCTGTCCGTCTATCCTCCCGTCTGCGCGCTAAACCTGTACGCGCCAGATCCTTAACGACAGGACCGATACAATTAATAATGTTCATACAAAGAAACAATATTGGTGCTGTGCAAGGGGAGGGGGAAGTTTATATTGCTTTTTGATTGAATTTGGACTTTTTGGAAACTATTTGATTTCATATAGTATTTAACTTGGATGATTTTCTGCAACTAAAACCATGCCATGAAATTCAATCGCGTTTGATCTAGCAATCCAACTTGTGTTTTCATTTTATATGTCAGAATTGATGTGTTAGATTTTGTAAATGTGCAACGCGCTAGATTAATATTTCTGCATTTAGCAAGGCCAATTTCATAAGTAATTGAGGTTCTGAAAAAAAAACTCTACTCAAAGGATCCGCAATTCACAGACTGTATATGTTGCAGCGAAACTTTAATTTCCAGCGAAAATTTGATTTCGCTAGCCAAAGATTAATTTTTCGGATGATGTAAGTTTTCTATGTCAAAGTGTGAAATATTAGGCTTTTAATCACAGTTTACATTGTACATATGTATAGCAATATATTCATGGGTCATCTAACCAATCTATCCCACGCTTTTTATGGAGTTCTATTCAATAACATAATCGAAATTAGCCGATTTATCCCGAGTTCAGTTCATGACTCAACTCAAGGATAATCCTGTCTAGGTGTGAGCTTTATGTCACTGATACACATAATTGGATCAAAAGACACACGAAACATAATTATTTTAGGCCAAATCCTAAGTTTTGTCTGTTAAAGTAACTTAAAAAGACTATTTTTTTCTAACATAATCAGAGAAATTAATCTTTCGCTAGCGAAACTATAGTTTCGCTTAAATCAAAGTTTCGCTACCACATATATATGCATTCGGTTGAGATCTGCGCCCTCAACGATGGCTTGTTTTCAATGATAAGAGTTTTGTTTGTTTTAAACTAGGATTTCAGCTGTTTCTCACACAAATAAATTTACACATATCTTTATTTGTTAAAGTTGCTATTTCAATAACAAATAAACGAGTTAAAGCGTAGACATGTAGTGAGGGGAGTAAGTTATAGGCGCCGCAGTGGAGAGGTATTAGAAGACAAACAATCTTATAATTCTCTACCGGATTAATTTTCGGAAAATTTGGTTCATTTTTTAAAAAAATTTGGTAAGCCCATCAAGTTAAATTTTATCAAAATGCGTTCATAATTTGAGGGTGCAATATACATTTATTTTATATTGTATTCTGCCTTGCACAAATAGGTGTAACCTCTACGAGAATTAGGCATTTTCGATCGGACTTCGCCTAAAAAGCTGTAAACCAAAATCATAAATGTTTGTTTAATTATACCTTAATCTGCGAAAATTGAATTTCAAGTGCAAACATCATAATATTAATGTATATTGGAATATATGGAGACATTCTTTTCCAAAATTTGAAGCCAAAAAAAAAATATCGTATGTGCAGTTTTACAATGAAACTACGATATTTTCTAAGATTCTAGAAATCTTCCAAAGTGTGCACCAATTTAGAGCAATATCTCAATGTTTTAGATGTTTTTCCCCAAAAACATACACATTTCTCTAACAATTGTGCAAATTTAAAAAGATACCATGTGTCAGATAAAAAAGTTATTAGCTAAAACTTAATTCGATTGACCAGTATAGTATTTTATTTTTCTAATAAATCGGACAAGTGAACCTTCGGACAGATGAACCTTCGGACTGTTGAACCTTCGGACAGATGAACCTTCGGACAGATGAACCTTCGGAAAGATGAACCTTCGGACAGATGAACCTTCGGACAGATGAACCTTCGGACAGATGAACTTCCGGACAAATGAACAATCACCAATTGAACAACATTGCTTCGAAAACTTGGGAGGAATTCATTTTCCCTAATGATGTTGATTCTATTGTTCAAACAAAAGTTGAAGCGCCCATTTATCTCTTGATCAAACATAACTGCTTTGGACTCATATGGGTGCATTGCTGGTTTTATAGAGAGGACGAAACTACACGATATGCAAGCTATAATGGATTCTAGTCCAATAATCATGGATTTTTGACAGAAACTACACTTTTTGTCAAACTATCATGGATCCTAGTCAAACTCGATCACATATATGCGTATCTCGATGAACAGTTATTAATTATTATGTTCTTCTCCATTTTGAGCACTGGGCACATGATACGTTTAATTTTGCGTTTGACATCAATGTCAGAATTCGGACGGTACTATATTTTATGCTGACCTGTTTTCCCGTAAAGCCTGTTTGAAAATCAACAATGCAAAATAATAATGAGACAGTTGTTAATGTTGTAAGGAAAATGTAGTCTTTTAGAATAATGATAGTCTATGGCCGCGTTCACGCAAACAAAAACTCGAATGTTATGCCAAAAAAGTTCGTATTTTGCGTGAACAGAAGGGATAAATAGCTATGTTTTTATACAAAAGTGGCTTTCGAGCTTTCGTTTTTTCTCGGGCTTTTATTTTCGGGCTTTCGCCTTACGTTGCTCGATTCGACTAACCCCTTATCATACTGGCAACACTTTATCGAGGTAATCAATTTGGACTAAAAAAATCGACAGAAGACCAGTAAATATTGTAGCGCATATTTGCAAGATATAGAGAAGATGTTTTAAAGTTCCAATTCTTCGCGAACGTAGAAAGGGCGTTGCGCATACGTCGCGCCAAGGTCTGACGTCGGCATGACATTTAACCGACGTCACTTCGTAAAAAACGACGTCATGATTTCATGTGGGGCTAGGTTAAAACAACCATATGGAACTACATTTTCACATATCAATGAAAATGTAAACTTTAATTTGTCCGCTCTAAGTTTCTGTTTGCATGCGAAACATCTCTGCGAAAAATGTTCCGTGAATCGACTTTCAATAAGGGCTCCGTGCAACAATGTGTTAAGTAGACTTAACATGTTTCGCTAAAATGTATGGCAATGTGCCAAGTGATAACTGATCCATGTTTTATACTTGAACAATACTAAGAAAACAATGCGATCATAATAATGTCATCCTTTGGCTACTTGCTAAACCTTATATAATTGACCAATTTAAACACATTCGAATCCTCTGTTCTCGAAACGTCGATTTCAGACTTAACACATTGTTGCATGGAGCCCTATCATTTTGCTCTGAGGGTGACATTACACATGAGTTGCATTCTTGAAAAATGTATATCTTATTACGGAGTATCTAATTGGTTCACCACAAAATATGCGAAATAGAATACGGTAGCATTGCATTAATGCTTGTTGCTTAATTCATGAACTGAAATAATAAAGCGATGATTTAATTTTGTTTAAAGCCCTTAAAATACACTTTCTTGTCCAATATATGACACTGAAGTACTTTGTCCGCTGGTCCTCTAAACACACCCAAGGGACATATAGAAGGAGCCTCTCAACATCCTGTATTTATGTGATGAGTAAATCTCAATAACGCCCATACAGTTGCTAAAAGGTCATTGCCATCGTGAGATGTTTATTAAAAGACTGAGCTCATAAATCGCCTGAACGCTTTTGGAATTGAAAGGAAATAAGAAAATTTATATTGAAAAAGAAATATGGCCGTGGTTACATGTGCGGGTTGAGACACATGTTTTTTGTGTTTTTCAATATGGTTCTTATGAATAACTCAAAAAGATAGCTGTGTCTTAAAACGCTAGCTTATAATGAGATTCCAATAGAGAATACACTGGAAGCCACTAAAAGACACGTTTCAAAACGAAAATGTAACCATTGCCTTAGTTACTTTTTGCGTTAGGATTGTCAAGTACTCCAAAGTTTTAAAAAGAAATAGAAACGAAAAAAACTTAGTCAAAACAAGCATTCATAAGCTTTCACATATCAATTATAACATCGAGTATTTCCATCCAGACTTTAGAAACATCGTAAGGTCGCGGTTACATCAAAGATAGTAGAGTACAAGATGGGACAGTAAGCGCTTTTAGTGTAACAGGCTACTCTCTCCCGCAGCAAAATAAGCCTGGTTCGTGATGCACATA
>LQRL01161423.1:1420-16168 GCA_001703475.1 Hydroides elegans
GAAAAACGCCAAAATTACATTCCTCTTATATTTCCATAGAATGTTTAGTCGCATCGATTCGAGAAATCTTAAAATTAAATTATACATAATGCACTCTTGTAAAACATAAATGTTTGTATGTTTATTTATAGCATGAGGGGCCTGTAGCTCAGTTGGTAGAGCATGGAGCTCCCACTCATTCGGTCACGGGTTCGAATCCCATCTTGTATAAATATATCCCACGTCTTAAAATATCTTTATGCAAATGTTAAAACAAATAGATGGCATGTGACTTACTTATGCATTTTCCCGTGTTTCTATTAACTTGCACACTTAGTGCATATATTGATATATTAAAGAAACGTTACACATGTGCAAGTCCTGAAATACCTTAAGTTATACACTAAAGCTGGGTCATTGTCAAACCCTTGACAATCTTGTTATTTAATTCACTTTATTTTCAATAATTCTAGCAATCAATGGTTTAACTCAGCTTGATCTTATTTATGATAAAACCAATTTAAAAAAAATTATACGATTTTATCTACATTGTATGTCAACATAACGCTTCATAAGGGTTTTCTGTGCCAACAGTTTTAAAAGAATAATTTTGATTCAATACATGCTGAATACTGCGTGATATATATTGCTATTTATTTTTCGTATGAGTTTACTCAAAAATTATCCATAGCTTCTAATTTTATGTGTTACATTGTTAATAGGCGAAGATAAATGCACCGATAATTCGTCAATAACTTTTACATATATAAAATTACGAAATGAAACAAATAAGTTTACAATTGAATGAAATGTTTAAATGAATAAAACATTTGTCGTAAATTAAATATAGATATAAACCTTGTATGCAAAATAATTCTTAATTGTGTTAATATTGTGAAATATTTTCTATAGGAACTGGTTGGTGTTGCTGAATGTGACTGCCCTTCAGATTACAGTGGGGACCAGTGTGAGGATGGTATGTTTTAAGTTTCACTTGAAATCTTAATAAAAGTCTTCGTTATAAGGCAGTTTGTATACATCTTGAATATTACACAAAGCAAAATAGTTTGCACAAAAACATTAAAGCAATTGTGTATTAGAAACATACAATTTAATCCTTTTACATCCACATTATTTATCTGTTAATATTGATATGTTTAATATTTATTGCATTTCACCTTTCAATGTAATCAAAGTGTGGAGTATATATTTTTTAATATTTATAAAACATTTTGCTTCAAAAGTGTATGCTAAAAACAATATAGTTTAACGTATGGCCTTTGCATTGATATTTAAACACGCTTATATCGATAACCATTTTTATTAAAAATAATAATATTTTGCAGAGCGAACCCAAGGGGAGGCCAATTTCTTTCAAGAGAACCCAGGAGCAGGAGCTGGAGCCATTATAGGCGGAGTTGGAGCGGTAGCAATAGGTTCAGGTAAGATGTAATAATGTTATTGGTTTAGTGTGATATTTGATTTTGACAACAATAGAAACAAAGCCGGTTCAGATAATGTTTTTTTAAGTATTTGATTCGAATTATACGTTTGTATATTTTTGACAAGAACAATACAAAATAGTTTGTAAGTTCAGCTTAAAAGAATAATCGAGATTGTCACATTCACAAAGTTACATGTCCTTCAAAAGCATTGAGTATATTAAACAAAAACTTCGGTGTTCAAATATGTCACCTGTTATTGTTTCTTCTCCTCAGTTGCGGCCGCTTGTCTCGTCAAGAAGCTAGGCCGTCCTAAAAAGGTCAACAATAAAGCAGATCCAGATTATGAAGCGGATCCAGATGATATCGATCTGAGTTCCGTACCATCTGGCAAGGCACCTGCTAACGGTACTATGCCTGAAATCGAGTACATCAGTAGAAAGTACTCAGCAGTCGGGTATAAATAACAAACATGAAACGGGACTGTGAACAAGTTCAGTATTAAGCTGTGACATCAAAACGGTACTATGCATCAGTAGAAAGTATTTTACTAACTAAGATGTAGAATATAAGATGTAAACTAGATTATATCAAAATAAGGTACTTCAAAACTGTGTATAGTAAGAATATAGGAAGTATGCTATTTTTGTAATTAATTTTGTCAGTACTTAGCAGCCGGGTATAAATAGAGAGACTTAAAAACATATTTAAATTTAGAAATTGGGATCGTTTCCGTGCCAAAGTTGAAATAATATTTTGCTACGATCAAGTGTAATCGTGGATAGTGCTCAGTTTATCGAGTTTAGATATGATACTGGAACGGTTCTATGCATGCAATATAGTCAACATTATGATACAATATTGGCTATAGATAGAACATGAATATAATTGACTTGAGAATGTTGATATTCCGGTGATGAGGCGATAGATACGGTATTATAACAGGAATATTATTTGTCGTTTTTATTGGATAAAGACATGTTATATTCATATTTATTTTATTAGTTGATAAATAATGTATATATTTATTAATAGTATATTCATATTTATTCATAATGTGTGGATCTATTTGTATAAAAACAAACATTCTGTCTGATACTCAAAGTGATAATTGCTTAATTGAAGTATAATCTTGTGTGTAACTAATCATTAATATATGTGCGGATAAACACTAGTTGGCTTGAGTAAAACATGGTGCATGCATTCAGCGTACTTTACATGCTTTAAAAATTATCTAAATTATTTCATTATTTGTATATGGATAATATAAATAGGTTTTATGAAAGTGCACTAAACATTCGATATATAAATGTGTATTGCACGCATATTTTTGTTTTCTCAATAAAGACGATCATCCTATACTTTTAAGCTATAAATATCTCGTTATAATGAATGGTTGATTTGTGTCATGTAAAGTAGCATTTAGTTCGATTTTGATTTTTTTAGAATCAATCACATGCCTTACATCAAAGATGGATTATCTTTGCGCAATTTTTATATTCTATATCGTTATTTCTAATTGTCAGATAACAATGTATTTGATGTGCCTGATTATTATATATTTTTTATGATTTTTATTGACCATATTTGATGTTTGTTTTTAGATTTTGTCTTTAAAACTTTGTTTACATATGTATTGTTATGGAAACCTCCAAAACGCAATAACTTTACAACGCTGAGGCGACAATTGAAGTTTCCCATAACGAATTCATCGTAAAACACTGTTTGTTGGGAACATTATTCAATGTGAATACCTTGTTTATATGTTTTTTAAATAGTTGTGGCTTTCGATAATATACACCCTGGACCCGCATTATGATTTAATGCTTAGATTCTAAAGTATCATTCACATCATAAATATATGTGTTTGCACTATTTATAGAATAATGAATAAAGTGAATAAAGATCTAGCTCTTTCATTTCTTTATGTGGTTAGCTGACTATATATTCATGAAAATACGCTCTTAATGCGTTATTAAAATTGTTATAATTATTAATTGAGAAACTTTAATTATAGGGTTTGAATCACATTTAAGTGTTATTCAATGTCAACGTTTCAAAACATTATTTTTACTTTATTTGTTTCCTAATGAATAGTTTCTAGTGTGTGCTTAATATTAACGGATCCATGGATTTAACATTCAACCCAGCTCATTACTTTAAATTATTAATCGTTCATGTATTTATGAAGACAGTATATTAACTTCATTCCTTAGTTTATAATTCATGCTTACTCAACAATGCAAAATAGTTTATTTATTATATTGCGAATGCTATAGTCACTTATACTGCGTTTCTATTTACCAAATTGATTTGAATATAATGATGTCTCATGTCAAGTCATATGATGTCACCAATAGTTGTGATACATTAGTGTAATCGACATTTTATTGTAATACAATTGTAATGTGACACCTTTATACATTAACCATAAAGGCCAACTACTATAAAGCCAGTAAACGATCCATTAAACAGCAATAACGGATTGCTTTATGTGGCGTGTAAATGATCGAATGAATGAGCTAAAAGCCGTCTATTTGTTTTATGAATGCTCCCATTTTATGAGTCCAATATGCTTGGAAGCTGTTATCCCTGTTGACAACCGCGTTTAGTTGTCTCTCATTTTACCAATGTTAAGCAGCATATACATGACTGATATAGAACTAATTGAAATAAAACATGCTATTTTGAAGTATAAAGTGTATAAAAATAATTATAAATGTATGCTTAATTAGGTTTTTTTCTTTGCACTAAACAAATTGTGGAATGGGCTGTATATTTTAATTGATATATGTGTTGTTGTTGCTTTATAACATGCAAGGCCGAGAGTGTTACGGCAATTATTTTCAGTACAATGCGTCTACAAAATGATTGACACTGATGGGATTAAAATAAACTCTATTTTAATAATATGATTTTATCGGTCTAACAGCTTTCATGCTAAATCTTAAAAGAAATTCTTAATGTAAACGCTTGATTCTAAAAGTTTGGCTTAAAACTATATTTCATTCAACATATGGTAGAATATAGTATAATTCAAGCTAGATTAAATTTTATGAACTTTTTGATTCTCTCTCACTTAGCATTTTTACGCAAAATAAGTATATTTGGATATTGCATTACGTTCCTATTGACATATTATTTTGACAAACGGATAGCTAATATTGATAAATAAAATTATTGATGAAATACACAATAAAATTTACATGTTCAATCTCAATTCCGTTAGGAATCTTCAATGACAATGGATAGTAGCAAATTAAAATACGAGACAAAACCAACACAAAACGAAACAAACATGGATGATAAAATATCAACATTTAATTATTGTGTAACAAACACACAGCTTTACGTCCTTATCAGACCATTTCTGCTGCTTATGAAATCATTTGGATTGTATCACTTCACACAATTCGACAAAGATCCTCACCACTGTATAGCGGACAAAGAAACGGGAGTAGTACTGAAACAAGCGTTCAAGCGCACACAAACGTCTGGATCAATGATTTATTCACTTCTGATGTGTATATTCTTAGCTGTTAATGTTGTGCGATGCGCTTCTACATTTTGGATAGATGACACATTTCAGCTGTCGTCATTTTTATGGAAGATCAGTATATTATCATGGCTGACCAATTGTACTGCAAACGCGGTGGCATGCTTTAGAGCATCTAATCAATATAATGGGTTGACAAATTTCTTTCTCGAATATGACAAGTATACAACTCAACAATTCTCAAAAGCATGCAAGATGCGTATCATTATATATGTCATAGCATGTTGCATTTTGACCACTGTGAATGTGGTACTCTGTACATACCTTGTATTTTACAGTTCAATGCTCGAAATCATAATATCCCCTTTTGATTCTAGTTATCCCCACATTATGTATGTAAGAATCGCCACATTTGTAGTTTTATTGTATTTCACATGTGCATGGATGCTACCATTGTTTTTCATGCTTACTATGTGTGCAGTATTGATCGATTTATTTTCATCGTTTAACAAATGCTTTCAGGCAAGTATCATAAGTGAAAATTATTCACTTCCTTTGAATTTTGAAAAGCAGCGACAAAGGTTTCTAACACTTTGCAGGCTTGTGACATATGCTGATAATTTTCTGAGTATCATTTCTGGAGGTACCCTTCTAACATCTTCAATTCATATAACTGTCAATTTATATAATCTTATTTGGTACGACGAAATCCATAAAGACACAACAGTCCTATTGGGAACAATCTTTTGGACTATCGCAGCAGTAATACAAATAATACTCATAAGCGCTGGAGGTGCATTGGTAAATTCAAAAGCACACGAACCTTTAGAATATTTCTATGAAATATCTGCTGACACTATACCACAAGATAAACAAATTCACGTTCAGCTATTTCTATCCAAATTAAACGGCCAACCAATAGGTTTAACTGCGCTTGGTATGTTTGTTATAGACAAGCCTGTTATTTTAACCGTTATTGGAATGTTAGTTACTTATTTCGTAGTCATTGTACAATTTTCGCCTGCTTATACTGGTGGGGATGACTCAATTGATTCTGCTTGTAACTGCACAGAAGTGTTTGCTAATTCTACATTGCAATGTTATGCTACAACATGATTTATGCGATTTGATGCCAATTTACTTTAGTTACTTTAGGTGTAAAAGTGTTTTGTGAGATTTTATAAAATCATTTCTATATCAACATTTATTATCTTACCATTAATAATGTAATTTTCTATTAGGTTTGCACGGATATATATGTAAATTAGACATTACAATGTTATACACCCATATTGATGATGTGTTGTTTGGAGGCTAGCTTGTACATGGGTTATCTTACATATTATACAATTATTACTGTGTTTTGTGGCAAATCTAGTTAATTTTCCGAATAGGTAATATCCTTTGAGTAATTTGTGTAATTGATATAATGTATTTATTCTACATGTAAAAACTGTGTTTTGAAAATATCTCTTTAGTAAGACATTCAAACATACAACATGTGTTTTTATATATAGTGCTAACACATAACAAGTCATAGAAAGTTACGATAAAGCTATTGACAAGGTTTTGATTTGAATATCATTTAATTGAATAATGAATGATAATAATGCTAAGAGTTTAAAGCTCAGTTGTTTATGCCGCATATAAATATTTCAAAGTTTGCACTATTGATAAGCACTTTGATCAATAAGCCATATTTTTTTTGTTTATTTATTAACTTTAAATTAGGCATAAATGAGATCGATTATGGGATGCTAAATAACAGTTTAGAATGTTTGATAAATAAAACACAATGTTTATTTGGCAAAATGTGTTTTTTGCAAGAATTGTCAGGTTAATTTTGCACAATATTTCCTGTCTAGTTATTATATACTTGAACTTGGAAAAATCCAGAAAATGACGATTCTCCGTATCGTCCATACAAATTTCCTCCATCCTTAGCCTCAACGTAAATCCGTTCGCCTTTGGCGCACTCGATTATAACCATGTGCAATGATTGGTCGAATTCCTGAATTAATAGCAATTATTATATGATGGGGTTGTAACGCGCGTTTTGATTGGCCGAGAGCAAGTCAATAATACTCAATGTTGACTTGCTGAGGAATTGTTGCATGAAATGTTATCCGCGTAATGTAAACAAAGAATATTCTTCATCATTTCACATTTCATTTTCGCCGAATCATCGTAGTTTCATTCCAAATTTGAAAATTCATTAAAATCAATAAATCTACATTTATGTATTGTACTTTTCAAACGCGATTTTCGCGTGTACTCTGTGGTGTAGTGGTTAAGGTGCTCGCCTGCGGATCGTGAGGTCCCGAGTTCCAGCCCGATCACTGGCACATTTTTTATGTTTTATTTTAAATTTTAAGTAAAAGATAGAAGAATATCTAAATAGATTAATTGTTTTAATGCCATTATCTGACAATCAAGTGATTTATATTGTCGATTTCGAATAATGTTGAAGTATCGAGTCCATTGCTTTACCGACTGAGCTAATGAGAACAACTGAATGCTGCGAAATTAAAATATATTTAAATGTTTTAATTATGAAAGCATATAATAAAGCATATGTTGACTTGTTTTCAGTAAACATGAAGATATTATTGACCTGATTTGAAAATGTTGCCCTAAAGGGCAACATTTGCTAAGTATTAGCAAGTAATGACCTATTACTAAGCATCATTTAATATCATACTATTTGACTATAATTGTTTTAAGTCGAGATATGATAAGATATCTAACTATGTTTGTTTATGTTCAAAATGCTACAGATATTGTATATAACATAAAACAATGTCATACATATTTAAAACATATATTACCGGATTTGAATTAGAAAGCGAATAAACCAAACGATCAGTTTCTTTCATGATCCGACAGTTAATGATACTGTTCCTTGATACGATAGTTAAACTGAAGACATAAACTCCGTCAAAATGACAAATGAACGTGATCCAGTAAAATTGACAATTTCTTCGGGAGAGTACATTTGCTCATGATTGTGGTAAACCGTAAATACGACTGACGAGTTTGTTTCTACAAAGCATGACATAAAGTATGCAAATATTGGTTAATTCATATCAATATTCAACGTTCAAAATATCCTTATTTGTCGAAGCAGTGAAACTAATGTATTTTAGCGTTGTTTCATGCGCCATGTATTTCATTGCCATACTTTTAAACGTTCGTCATGACTTTTTTCAAATGTTACTTCAATACTGTAGTGTTGTTTATAATATTGGACGAACCTATAAAAACATTCATCGTAACATTTGTCTGACAATTCAGGGTTATATTCTACAAAACACCACCATATATATAGGTCAACAAACCTGGTAAAAATGTGTCATAAATACTCATATAGTATGCAATATACTCCGGCTCACCACTTTCAATCACTGATCCCATGTACTGGTATTCACACTGAATTCATTGTCACACAATACTTTCAGTGCGAGCCAGTCCTGTGGTTGATTATCAGATACCTTCAGTCGTAATATAATTCCAAAAACGCTATTAAAGTGTCAAAACTAATTTCCACATAACCTGTTATTCTTAACTCAAAATAAGAAATGTGAAACGCGATTCTTTGAACATTTATTGTTTAAATATATTTGTGATTAAAAATGATGCGATATGACAATAAAACAATATTGAATTCTTCGTATTCACCTTCTCTATACAGTCCTTTCCTGGATTAGGTGAACAGCAATCAGCTAAACAAGGCGTATTGTATTTACCAAAGTCGGCGTCGTATATACTTATAATCTTGTTATCGAAACATTTAAGTTTGATAATTTCTGATAAACAACCGAAAGAGCTAAATTGATCTACAAATATTAAATACACTCTTATGTGTTATCTACCTAAGTAACAGGAATCATGAGGTCTGACAATATTTCACATGAAACATCCTGACTGTTTACATTATTAATAAAACATCATAGATAAATATCTTTAAAATAGTAATGAGCAATCTAAATAAGAAACTCGTGACAATATATTTTCAATATTTTCAAGAATTTTTACTAATATTTTAAAATAAATCAAGTGAAAGTGGTTAAATACTTGCATTTTTCTGGTGATTTTCCGGTATTTGTCGTAAATTGATTGTCCTCTAATCGTTGCCACAACCTTTCTATTTCGGTATCTGATTGTTTCACTTTATCCTCTAAGCATTTAATAGTTTTAGCCATGGATATTATAAAATCGTGCACATCATTATCACATTATATCTATGGAATTATTATATTAATGATTCATTATGTATAAATTTATAACTATTATTTATCCTTAACCATACTACAAATTGTAGAACGGTTCCTTCATGTCGTAAGCATATTCATTGTGAGCATTCTTTCTTGTTTGTGCTACTAATCGTGTAAAACAAATGAATAAAATCATAAAATTACAATTTTCTAATCTTATATATTGTTATGAAACTTAAATCATACCTCGCGATTAAATGAGTTGCTTGCAATGGTAACCGTAACAAAGCATGTCAACACAATAAAATGCTCCATTTTGTAATACATTCATGGATTTATTCAAAACTATTTACTATAAATATATATATGCTCATAAACGTTTATCAATTGTCACACTGCTGTCCTTTCTCATGCTGATAATTGAAACTGTCTTATTCAAGGGTACACAACGAGTAACATTTTATAAGGCTGTTTATATCACTTATTTCGGTGTGACTTGCGTGTTGTATGAAGTAATATGGTATAATTTTGAAAAAAAATAACTGGAAAGTGTATTTTGAAGCAAAGAGCATTTCCGTTGGTTTCAATCTTTTAAACTGATATATGATCTATTCTAAGACAAACTTGTCGAAGTATTGACCATTTTTCCGGAAGGCTATTGTTTCAAACGTGAACAAGACGACAAACGTGTAAACACTTCATTGATTAGGATATGGTCTTCACAAAACACCTTGTTAACTGTCAATAAAAGTGTTATTTTACCTAATTCATGGACAGGCAAATGCAATCTTAAGTCTAACTCACAAATACCTTTTCATAAGGTCGTTTTCCCAATGTCGTCCTGTGTTGTATACTTCATTGTTCACAACATCACGACATAATCTTTCTTTATTCATACCCATATAATATCGACAAGTTTTGGTCGATCAAGCTTAAACCTTATTGTTGTAAATTATAATCCTTTTCTTAACGCTTTATGAACGGTACAACCAAGTTACTTCTTCCAGGTTTGGTCCTTGTGAACACCACATAAAGATGTGGCATTCCTAAGGAACAAACTAATGGTTGAGGACAGTGCGAATTTTGCCTAACCTCAAAAGCCTAACATTTGGACAATTTTTGGTTGATCAAGTAGAAACCTTGACCTTGAACATCTAAAATCCTTCATAAGCTTTACTAATCAGGAGAACACCTTGTAATAGTTTCCGTTGATGAAAGATGTGGCGTTCACAAGGTACCTACCCTTAAGTTAAACAGAGAGAGAGACAAAAGGACAAATCCAACCTTATATCCCTCCGTTTCACGTTTTTTTTTTAACTACTGAGTGGGGCAGTGGCATTTACATTGGAGACTGTGCTATGGTAATATAAAATCGAACACAATAATAAAGTCGAATTTCGGTTCACTCTGATTTATTGAGAAAAAAATAACAATATTTGCAGCAAAAGGATTTAACTTTGATATGATTACTCTGCCCAGTACAATGATTATATCAAATATAGTTATAAATAATATGTGAGTCAAAATATGCAATTATTTGTTTTTTAGAATGTTATTTTTTTTTATTTTTGGCATCTGTTTACCAACACAACGTTTTGAAATACTGATTATTTCTTTGGTTCAGCCAACATTTTTCTAAAGGCACTTATTCAAATGTCTTTTTTTTCTTAAACTGTAAAATGAAACACTTTTTGCTGAAAAGTCTCAAACCATGTCGTTACATATTTTGCATAGAACCATATATAACATATTGTTAGTGAAAAAAAAACATGCAAGCACACGTAATTATTGAAAACAAATCTATATATGACTAGGGTAATTAATTGCTAAAACACTTAATGAACATGTAAAATGATAAATAACTGATAATTGTACTAACCAATGTAAATAATTTGTGGAATTAAACACAATTTTTAAAACCCAACTTCTATATTATGCCCAAAAAACTCGTTTTGAAGATGCGTTATCCCTTGAAATAAAACACACATGTGTGAAACGATACTCAATACAAACTTTCTACGTTATACTGTGGACATGCTCAAAGAATACCGATGCCACTTAACGTGTATAAACCCATATATGATTATGGGGATTAATACATGTAGTTTACTTAGTATGTACATACAGGGAGTTTTATCCACGTTTCGGGGATAGTCTACTGAATTGGTTTTACATATGAACTTTAATAGGGCGAATTCTTTATCTTTTGAAATCATGATGATTTGACCAATACACTTTTCTCAAACAATACTCTTTATATGATATCATTGACAAAACCCCTTTTAAACAGACAAAGTTTACATTTACTATCATTGGTGTCAAAATGAAGCTCTATCTAATCTTTTGATGTAAAATACAAACAATGTGATACATTATAAAATGGCTAAAAAATAGTGCAAAATCACAGATGTGTAAAAGTGCGGTTTTTGAATCACACGATTTGATATCACGATTCGTAACAATAAATATTATCGTTCACAGATAACAGTCATATACAATTATAATTCTTCAGATATGATGTAATGAGTTAAACATAAAAGACGACATTCGATATTAAATATGCGACCAAATGAAATAATCAATTAACACTTATGAAATTCAAACTGAATATATGTTTTACATAGTATATGTATTCTTAGCTCTAATAATATTTTCTAAGAATTTAATCATTAGGCCTCTCAAAATGAGAAAATCTAACAAGGGTTTAACACATCAAACATATATTTCACTTTATATCACACGGATAAACCAAAAGTCAAAACATGTTTCCTTTATATGACATTCATACATCTACAGTCATTTGTTAAGGGATAGGGAATAATAAATATTTGAATATTGTGTCTGTGAGATTATATTATATCTACTGTTAATGCTTTTAGATTAAACTAGACCAAGAGCCTTAGAAAGCACCTATTTGGTTTTTTTTCATACTAAAATAACTTATCTTTACAAAAGTTTTCCTAAAAATTTGATCATTGTACCCTATGTTTTATTAAATATTAGCGAAGACAATGCATATACATTATATCCAGAATATTCATTTTGTGAGAAAGGTGATCTAGGATGTCTTTAAAAAGTGCATCATGAAAATACGAAAAAGGGAACAATGTTCATTTGATGCTAGATTTTGTGTTTAGTTCGGATGAAATGTGATATAGGGCGCTAATTTACTTACATAAAAAATATGCTGATAAAAGGAATGGGGATATGTGTGACTCATTTATCACTGGCCGCTGCAACGAATGGTCTCCGTGGTGAATTGTATGAAATGAGCTCATTCACACAACTCTTAGTACTACAAATCTCCAGAGGCGTAGCACACTTTCGAATGAGGTGTTGTTTTGGGTTTAATTGCCGACATCATCAAGCAAAGTAATATGCAGTGCTCTTTCACAGCAAACAAATGGAGCTATATCCATACCTGCTTTTTTGTATCGATGAGGTCATCGCTATATCTATTTAGGCTCCTTCACCGAATTGCAGAGGTGAGAAGTGCGGAGGAAAGATAACTGCTTAGTCATAACATCCCCCAAAATAAGAGCTGATATGCTGTTTAACGCACATAAGGAAAATGAATGTGAAGAAAAGGAGACGGTTCTGATAAATCTTTGTTTATAGCTGGAAAACTAAGCTTTTTGGGCATTTTTGAGCAACACGATTCTATAGAAGCACCAGTGCTGCACTGGTGCTTAAAAATCTAGCTATAGATCCCATTTATCTTGTACTTGTGATAAAATTTTTACATGAAAAAAAGTCCCTCAAAGTACATGTACCTTAAAGAGTCTGTCTTGAGAGCAAACTCTAACATACAATATACGATTACCCGTTTATGGATTTTTGATTAAAATCAATAGCAGATTTTTTAAACTAAAGTAGTGCGAGCTATTTGGCTAACTAGTCTTTTAACATGACAATGTGAAATTTAGTATAGCATTTAAACTTAGATCAAGTTACACTTCAGAAAATCGGGATATACTAACTGTACAAATGGATTCGACGTTATAAAGGGAAAATAAATTAAAACAGTAAAAAAACATGTTCATTATATTATTTTGTAACAAATCAACAAGAATAAATAAAACCAAACAGCAGATTACACATAATAAAGCAGTTACAATTTATCACTTTAAAATTAGTACCGGTACCAATCTAATCTTTAAGCTAAAAAGAATGCACAAAAACAACAAATATTGTTTTTTTTTTATATGTAAATAAACTCATCAATGGATTATTACCCGCGCTTCGTCAAAGAAATGAACACAGCTCTTTATTATTATGTACATGTACAGCATTTTGTGTTTATGTTTCCTAGTCAACTTCAATTTACAGCTTCATTTAGTTTAACCTTTTATACAATAGAGTTTTTGGCAAAAAAATAATATTATACAAAGTATTTCGGTTATAGCCCAAAACCCTACTTCCGAAACTTGAATATTGATTATTAACGGAACAGGGAATATTTCTTTGCGGAAAAAAAAACTTCTTTTTACAAAGAAAAACCTTTTAATGGTAAATGAACACAAACAACACAAAAATATTAAATAAATCAACAACTTCCACGATAAATTATAAGAAATGTACAAGGGCTAAAAGCTCCGGCGGAAAGCCCATATTATTGGCTGAATTCAGGTGTGGATTAAAGTGCAACCTCAGTAAGGCTTTTGATTATTATCTTCGCATTTAATGAATTCAAAATTTCACCTAAATCACAATGATTTTATAATAAGGACCCTAAACCCTAAAGCTCAACGGGTTTTAACTATACTAAGTACATGTACTATTTATTCGTTAGATTTCACTTATGTTCTCACAAGCAATAAAATGACATAGATTTGCTGCTCTTTGCTTCGATTATGCAATCATAAAGCCCAATGAATGCATCAGGAAAACCCCAAAACGCTATTTATATCTCCAGAGCTTATACTGCAACATCAGTCGCCTTAGCGTGATTACATAAAGGGAGGAGAGAGAGAGAGAGAGAAGCTAGATATTTACTCATGCTTACGGCATGGTTTATGGAAGTCTCGTTGAATGACTATTAAAAAGCTCCCGGTATGGTCCGGTATGGACACAAAAGAAAGTAGACCTTTAAATACGTAGAAGCCAAGGCTTCTTAAGGGATGGAGTCACACTGAAGTCTTAAGTCAATTTGCACGCATATGAAGCCAATTTTACTAAATGCATAAAAATACGTGGTGAATGAATGAAATAGCCTGTTATTAATTTAAAATACAATCCTTCATTCAATTTAAAACGAACATTTCGTTGTGCGCTAGGATATATTTTGGATCTCGACATTATATAAGGGGTCTAGATTCCAGTTTCGAATATGCATGGCAAAAGTGGTGTGCATGTGGCCCTTTCAACGTTTTTTTTTTTGCAACAGGGAGACTTAGAAATGTGACTGACGATGAAAGTGGGCCCGTATTATAAAATGATGTTTTTTCATTCCTTTTTTTCTAAATCCCAACAAATCTGAAGGAAATACAGGTTTTGGCATTTTCCCTTGTGCTTTTGTGAATGAAAAAAAATCCAATTTTCTAAGCAGATGCGTCACATGACTGAAATATGAAATACCATTGGTCATTTAAAAATACAATAATGGGGAAAACCGAAA
>LQRL01161424.1:0-24150 GCA_001703475.1 Hydroides elegans
GCCAAACATATCTGCGAAATCTATGGCGGGAAGAGGATTATCCCTAAAGATATGATAACAAACATCTTGAAATAAATCTACTAAAATTGGTTAATGTATACCAGGATGTCATTATGAAAATTACGTTTATATATATGTTCAAAATGTTATGTTCCGATTCGTTCTTATACTTGTTTCGTTCGTTTATCAGGTTTTAGCTTTGATGCTAGGATATTAATGAATAATTTACACATCTAAATTACTTGGGTTATTTGATAAATTATTATAATAAAAGTTATCATAAAATCTTAGCGTCTTTTTAATACCAGAGTGTTTACACGCTGGTATTATAGGGGTCGATCCCAATCGTTTCATACACGGTCCTATATAGCTTTTATATAAAAGAAATGCCAAAAGCGAATATTTTTGCAAACTCCAGCATATAAGGGACTCATAAAAGAGTGCATTATGTACGGACATTTTAAGCATATTTTGAGTCCGCTTTTACAGTGTTCCTACTTTTGAATGTACCCATATACGACATTGGATATATGATGGAAACATAAATAGAGGCAATCCTCTCGTAAATGTATACTTAATGAGATCCTTAATGCGTTATGCTCCAAGGTTATATATGTTGTAGGGTATCTATTCGGTTAGGGCAAGTATACTTACCCTAGGGTAAGTATAATTGCCCTGAATTTTTAGGGTAAGTATACTTGCCCTGATATTTTTCAGGGCAAGTATACTTACCCTGGTTTTTGGCCTTCCAAAAATGAAAGATACCCTAACTTGGTATGTCAATTATATGCATAAGTTATTCATGGGGGTGAGTGAGTTAAACGTTTCGCTTTGTGAGTGGAACCTATTGATCTGATTATTAGCTTTACTCCGTACGCAACAATGGTGTTTGACCTGAATATTTTCAGAGTTGTTTACAGTAGAATAATTGCAATTAAAAATCAGTGTTTAGATATTTAACACGATTGGGTTTTGATCTGAAGGGCATTATGGTGAATCATCATACAAACAATGCTACATTTGTATTGAAATAAGTTTGATCTTTAAATGCTAACACATATTAAGAAACTCAAGTAAAGCTTCCTTTATGTTATTGCATAAAAACTCTCATAAAAACTATAACAAATTGTTAATACCTCCCATGCATTTATTCTCTATATTCGTTTACATTTGAATAATCGATTTTTAATATTTTTTTTTATTTAATACTGCTAAAATTAATCAGTACATCTGTAGACGAAAGTCACACCTGCACGCTAGATAAATCATTTCCCTTACCTTTTCCTCATTTTCATGACAACATGTATGGCTAATGTGACAATGTGTGCTCGGGAACATGTGCAGATTTTAAAAGATAATACATATTTGCATTAAAGTCATATTTTTGCCAACACACCACTGCGTCCAATTACATTTAAACTACAAATTTATTTTCAAAAGTATCATCTACCCCTTTATGATTCCTGACCACCAATTTTACTTATTTTTATTTATAGACGAAAGGCACGAGCGAAATGTTTAATGTCGGTAGCAAGTCGAAATGATTTACTCATTGATCCGGAGCGAAACGCTCTACTCATCGAGGCAAAGTGTTCGACTCACTAAGACACCAATAGTAATCACTCTATGGCTGTTTTTAGTAATAGAATTGCTAAACCTTTTCTATTTCAATTGCAATCAATAATCATTAACACAATTGCTGTGAGGAGCGAAACGTTCTACTCACATTAATCCAGGAAAACCTTTAACTCACTCACTCAAATGAATAACTCGTATGTTTATGTCAAATCAGGGTATCTTTCATTTTGTGAAGGCAAAAAACCAGGGTAAGTATACTTGCCCTGAAAAATATTAGGGCAAGTATACTTACCCTAACACATTTAGGGTAAGTATACTTACCCTAGGGCAAGTATACTTACCCTAGGGCAAGTATACTTTCCCTAAAACGAATAGATACCCTGTGACATATACACAATAAAAGTCTGAATGCCTTATGCACGTATAAGCCATAAATAACCACACTCTTCTTCTCTCTTTTCCTATCTCTATCCCTTGTTCTCAAACTCTATCTCCAAATTGATAAAATTTCGATGGAATCAGGAAGTGATTCGTTCAGAAAAGGGCGTTCGTTGTATCCACCAGTAATGTTTTGATACCCATATATTCCAGTTTATTCACTCCTCATTCTGAAACGAACAACAAAAATGTTTGATAAAACTAACAATAAGCCCTCCGATGTCGTGGGGACGCTCTGATTAGGACTCATATAAAGGTAATGTGTCATCAAGATCAAGGAAAGGACGTTGCGCCCACGTTGATTTGAAGTCGTACGTTCATCCCATGTGAAGGGTTATAAAATAGTCCAAACAACTTTCAGATGAAACATGCAAGGCATTTAGAAATGATATGATTTCTATCTTAGCATTTAAGTTATTAAGAAAGATATAATTTTTCAAAACCTGTTGAGTCGTTGAAATACGTCACTTGGGCGACGATTGACCGCTTATGAGCTTTTCAAATATGATTTAATCTATATACAGGGAAAACTTACCTTATTCGAGTAACTCCATATGTTTATCCAGATTTTAATCGTTGAACATATTAGTGTTTGTTTTTTTATAAGCGTCAAAACAGCTTAGTTGATTGTCTCAAATATCTCGAACTAAAAACGAAATCTGAAAAAAAACTGATTGGTGTGCAAAAAAAAGATTGCTACGTATGCAAATTTCACAGAGTTGTGAAATATCAACTGTTGGATGATTTGTTTTGAGTTTTCAAGCAAGTATTCTTTAATTGTCAAACTAATCTAAATATAGCACTCAACCAAAGACATGCACCACTTATTATCAATAACATAAGCTTTTTTGTATTTGGAGGGGCTAATCGTCAAAGATATAGTGTTAAAATTTTACTGACACATTTTAAATCATTATTCAAAACAATTTTTAACATCAGTTGATAAAATGAAATTCGACAAGACCAAGTACCTATATATGCGCTCTATATAACCGTCTAAAGGACTTTTTTCAACTTACAATGTGAGTACAATGTGAACAGATTTCAGCACACCTTGTGTTATAACGGGTAGTTCTATATGGGAGCCTGATATGTCACAAGTCCCGTATGTCTTTGTTAAGTGCTTTATATACTATTTTTATTTGTGAGCCCATTGAACACAATAATCCTGTTTTATATCTCTTAATTATAGTGCAATATAATACTTTGCAGATGTATAAAAATAGGTAATTAAAATAATGTATGTAAAGTCGAATAAACAGTTCAATTTTAAGGAGGAGCATTGCTTGAAGTAGCATTGATTAAAGTATAATTTTTAAATGCTACACAATAATACAAATGCACGCACATTGATAAAGAGATACCTCGTTAAATGCATGCTGCACTTGACATGTTAACTAACAGTGTGCATATTCGTTAATAATCAAACAGTTAGGATGACAATACATTAATTATCACAAGTCGCCAATCGAAACATACTTAATATATCTACTCTATCATCCTGTCATGTGTAGTAGTAGGCGTAATCTCAGACTAATGAACCTACTCCTTAAACAAGATAAAGCTGCTAAATTCTTCATATCATCAATAAAAATACAAATATACGTTATTCCTTAAGGAACAAAATGTTTCATAAAATACTTGAACAAATAAAATTTCTAGCCACAGGCGATGCCGAAGATAGTTACTTGGCTGTAATTGCCATAGATTTTGGTACAACTTTCAGTGGATATGCGTTTTCAATGAAATCGAGCAAAAATAACATAATGATGAATAAGAACTGGGGTGCTGGGGCAGGTTTTCAAGGTTATAAAACACCGACAACAATTTTACTTCAACCAGACGGGAGTACACACTCTTTTGGTTTTCAAGCAGAAAAAGATTTTGATGATTTAGACAGAGAAGAACGGGAAAAAGGATATTTGCTCTTTCAACGATTCAAAATGGAGCTATTTGAGAATAAGGTTTGTTGTAGCCGAAATAATAAAGTTTTGATTGTTAATGCATCTTTTATGAGATATTCCATTATGCTATTCCGTAATACAGCGTAAGATAACGTTTAACTTGTTATCTACGAATCATTGAGTTTGATGACTAAGATTAGATTTGTTTGGAGTGCGTACATAATAATTTGGGTATATTTGCCAGCAGTTCTCAATTTAAAAAATGTAGAAACCTATGAGAATTATGTTTTTTTTAAAGAAATTGGACCTCAATACGAAGCTTAAATCGTCCATAGGAGAAACAATGCCAGCGGTGGAAATCATTGCAAAGTCATTGGAATTTATGAAGAAACATGCAATTGATGCTATTTCTAAAACCATGGCAAGGCACGTATTTTAATGTTAAGTTTCAATTAAATTTGTATTCAAATACTTCAAATATATTAAGTTATCATGTGTTAATGCCATTGTTTGAATTGGGCTGTCATAAACATATCCACATATCCAACTTTCTTTTCAAATTTCGCAACACAGTCCATTTCCGGAAGATCGCATTCGCTGGGTGATAACGGTTCCAGCGATATGGAGCGACACAGCGAAGAAATTTATGCGAATAGCTGCAAAAGAGGTGTTGCATTTTCGAATCATAGATTAAAGAACTATTGGAATATGACTTTTTCAAACAATGTTTTCTTATAAGAGGTAATATATTGTGCAGTACCATAAAATACAACATATTTGTACATATCTGCATTAGCATATGTCAGGTTTATTTCAATCCAGTTTTGACAATTACGCAATCAAACAGTTCATTGAAAAATAAGGTAACTTTTTTATCTAGGCAGGACTTGTGAGTGATATTCTTTCACAAAACCTCATCATAGCACTTGAGCCAGAAGCCGCGAGTATGTATTGCCGAACGCTAGCACTAGATAAGTTTGTTGGAATGACTGACGAGAAGGGGGCCTTGTCTATAAAAGCAGGCGAGAGGTATATCATTGTTGACTGTGGAGGTATGTTTGTGTTAAGAAAATATTATGCTCATTCCAAATAACTCTTCATAACGCAATAATTCCATTCATTATGCTAATTATAAATAAAAAATATCATTTTTTAATCCAATAAATATCAGATTCACAGTTTTAGAATTGCTTATTACAAACAGAATATTTAAAATAATATCTACATATTCATCTACCCTCAGTTTGGTATATGAATTTGCTCATCTTTATCGAAAACACATTTTGTCTATGTATTGTGTGCCCATAATCTTAATGTTTTATTCAAAAGATTTAATAAATTAAATATACGTGTAAAGACATGAATACTCAAATGCTAATAAAAACTCGTTGGAGTGTAATTTCTTATTTTCAAAATTGCACTTTTATCCCTATTGAATTTTTACAGTTATCTAGTACATGAACAGTTTTAAAAGCCAAAAATGAATATACACTATTTCTAATCTTAAGGGGGAACCATTGACGTAACAATTCACGAGGCAATTCGGAATGGAAAGGTTCAAGAGGTATCTTGTGCATCTGGAGGCCCTTGGGGAGGAATCTTCGTTGACAAAAACTACTACCACATTCTTGACGAAATATTTGGAGCTGATTTCATGAGAAAACTAAAGCGTGATCACCCAAGCACATGGATTAGCATGCAAATTGATTTTGAAACCAAAAAAAGGGCCTATCCGAAAAACACACCAGGAATTAATCTTGAAATCTCTCATGAGTTTGCAAAGCAATTCGAGAAGTATTCCGGTGAAGATGTGGAAGATCGAATCAAACTACAACAGTTCCACGGGGTCAAATTTTCCAATGGAATGCTACGAATTTCGGGCGATGCACTCCGCAATATATATAAAGACGTATTATTAAATATCCAAGCTCATTTAAAACAGCTTCTGCAAGACACCAGCTGTCAATCAATTTCAAAAATGTTTGTAGTGGGAGGATTTGCGGAATCCGAGTATCTACAAGAAGCTCTCTTTTCCGGGTTTGGTCGCGATTATAAGATCTTTGTACCAGAAGAAGCGGGTATGTGCGTTATGAAAGGTGCAGTTTTATTCGGACATGACATTGAGTATGTATCTAGAAGGGTTGCTCGCTTCAATTACGGAATTTCTATGGTATTACCTTTCAACGAATCAGAACACGACAGCAAACGAAAAATAATACACAGAGGCAAAGCAAGGATTAAAGTACTTGAAAGACTTATTTCAAAAGGACAACTATTAGAAGTGTCACACGTTGTGTCGACGACCTGCAGCTTTTTGGTAGGTCAAACATATGCATCTATCAAACTTATGAGTACCGACACAGACACTGATGATCCACTAGACCCGTCAGTCAATCATGTCGAAGAAATTATAATAGAAAATACCAACATTGAAAAGCAAGATAGAAAGATAACCACCAGTTTGAAGTTTGGTGGCACTGATATTCTAATCAAAGTGCTTGATCATGACACCGGAAAAGATGTTCAATCTACAATTAAGTTCTGATTAAGCGCTATATGAAGAAAGGCATTGTAAATCATTGAACAATTTTGTGTTCTGAAATGTTCATTGTTTTGTTTTCAGAACCTCGGTTATTGCAAATATTTGTTTAACGCACATCATTTTGAAAAACATTATCTGACTGTATCCTGATAGGTAATTTGAATTGTCATGTTTCATATTTCTTATATGCAGCGTTTTTTGTTTACACGAATTTGATCGTTTTTATTGTTGCAATTTGGTAGTACATAATCAATATAAACAACATACAACCCTACTCGAATATTGATATGGCAATGTAGGAACCCTTTCGTTAGACTCACTTATTGTCAAATGTGAAAAAAACACTATTTCGTTAATCTTTAATGTGTATTAAGCTTATTTGACAAGTGTATATTCTGCACATGTTGTAATGACATATGCCTTGATATCATTCTTGCATGACGATCAATGAACTTGTGTAGAACCACCAATGTACATTGTTACCATCTCCTTAAATTGAAATAACATTTGAAATATGCAAGTAATTTTTATTCTGTGACGTAAATGTTGGGTTTATATGTTTTGCCCTATATGTGGAATTATAAACTCATTTCAAGTTTTAACATTGAATATAAATAGTTTTCTACAGTACTACATGGATTGTTAAAAACATTCGACAAAAATAGAACTATCATGAGACATCAAGTTTAATATTAAAACAATGCTGGATCGTGTTATTAAGCGTTTGCTCAAAAATCATACAGCTCCTTTCAAACTAGATTTTGAAATTTAGTATAGTCAGATTATGAATAGATAGCTAGGACTCAAATATGTTCAGGCGGTAGGAAGTTCATTGATTAGCGCCATCTACCAGAAAAATACTAACGCATAGCGGAAACGTTTTTTTTTTCAATTAAAAACACATTTATTTATTTAAAATCAAGTATTTGTTTAAAATAATTGAAATGAAATATCCATAAAAGAAAATATCGTTTATTGTTAAAAGAATTGAAGGTTTATAAAACAATATCATTGCCTATTATCTCATCATATGGTACAATCGTATTATTTATATTATGGTAAATTTATCAATTAAGATTATGCAGAATAATAAAGATATTCCATATTTAATCGCATGACATACATTACATTACATTACACATATTTTTTATATAGTGTTCTTTCATTGCATTGCTCAGAACGCTTTACACTATTACCGACGGTGCATAAAAATATTAAGATATGAAAAAAATAAAAAATAAAATAGATGACTAGCAACATTCAAGTACTTAACATGAATATTTTACACAGGTAATGCATAATACTGACGAATACAAATATAATAATTGACTAGTAAGTGATTGACATTTGATTAATGATTAGCATTTGTATGAAAATTTAAACAGGTGGGTTTTGAGATTTTTTAAATTCATAAACGTTATATGACTTTCGTAAGGGGATGAGTAAGGGGATGAGTAGCTCGTTCAAGTATGTGAGGCCGTCTCCAAGTAAGGTTTTAAATGTGATGAGAGATATTTTGTATTCCACTCTATACCGAATCGGGAGCCAATGTAGTTGCTTTAGAGTGTGGGTGACATGGTCGTATTTTCGCATTCCGTATACGAGCCGTGCGGCCGCGTTCTGCACTTTCTGTAATTTATCCAACAACTCTTCCTATAAACCATATAATAAACTATTGCAATAATCCAAGCGTGATATCACATAACACTGGACCAAGGCTTTCATTGATTTCCGAGACAGGATTCGTTTACAGAGCGCAGTTTTCTTATCTGAAAGTAGATTGGTTGGGAAACATCCATTCGGGGACGCCATTTATGCAGGATTCGAGTGTAATTTTGGCGGACGCTTCGATGTGCTGAATGATCGATACAGCAGGATAAGTGGTATAAAATGGAGAACAGTTGAATCACTTTTGCGATTGGTTGGGTGTATCGTGAGTAATCTCATGGTCCCGCTCCCCCACCTTGTGGGAACCCTGTCGACAAGTCGACTTTTTCTGAATGTTCTCCGTTTACCATCACTTCTGCGATCGACCTGATAGATAAGATGCCATCCAGGATAGGGGCATATCCTTTATGCCGTAATCGGATGCCAGTCTGTGGAGGAATATTGTGTGGTCCATCGTATCAAAGACAGTACTGAGGTCAAGAATCGCCATAATGGTAACCTGCTGTCGATCGAAACAACGTAGAATATCATCGATAACCTTTAGCAGCGGAGACTCAGTGCTGTTGTGACGGTTGTAGGCGGACTGTAGGTTTTCGTTAAGCTCGCGTTTCTGGCAGTGGAAAGTTGATCAATGACTAACCTTTCAATCACTTTAGTTTAAAAAGGTAGGTTAGATTACATATACATTCTTTTGAACCTCCATTTCTCCTGTCATCCATGACGTAATGCATCCTGATGAATGCATAGCGTAATAATGCGGTTATTCGATATATAATATTACGTTAAACGCTCTATCAAATGATTTTTTTAATAAATTATCATGCTTATTATCTTAATAGTTTTCAATAAGATTGATTTATTGGTGTTTTAAAACAAATTCAAAAGCAAAATGAACATTGCCTAAAAAATTATGGTACAGTACGATAACCAACGATATTTTTCGAGTAATTCATAAATGATATTAAAACCGTCGTTTTATATTTTTCAGTAACATATTTGATATATTTATATTTCGAGATACGTGTTCTTTATCTTTCTGGTGGGATTATTATTAATCGCGAAAAATATAGGATGATCGAAATCATTGCCATTGTCTGCCATTTTGACGATATTAGCCCATAGTATTATTCACATGATCAGAATAACAAACTTTGTGTTTTTAACACGAAATATAAAAGAATTAAAAACAGTAAAAAAGGTTTTCGAAAATGGAAAAATATACGCTTTTGTGGTTAAATACAGCAGTATAGCTTTAAACAAGAAACACAATTAAACACACGTGTTAGCCGATGGGGTGAACTACATATTTTTTAGCTATTTTAATAAAAAAATATTTACATTTGCTTAGCGTTCATATTTCCTTTTTAAAATGAGTAAAAATGGTTATGACAAAACATCTGTTATCACATTTTATTATACAATCAATATAAGATAACAAATTTTGTACTTTAAATTCATATAATGATAAACAAAATGTTTATTAACGAATATATCACAAACTATTTAGCAAGTCATATCACCTCAGTAAAAATGGGTTTTCAAGATATTGCCCAACTTTACCCGATAATAAAAACACTAAGATTGAAGCTATCTCAAATTGCATCACATCCGTATTAAAACTACAGTTATTCCTTTCAAATATCTAGAATAATATATTGTTTAAAAACTTATTTGCCTTTTTAGCAGTATATTAGCAGTAAACATACATAGAAGCTTACTAACTTGTGATACTTAACTCTATCGAATTGTACGTAGAATTCGTTTATGACACCAATCAATGCTGAGAGAAAACATTTGCTTATATCTGAACAATGACTTCATCTTTCTGGCCTGATTCATGATCATGAACCTTCATAAGTATATCCGTGCCACCAAACTGCAAACTAAGTGTCATTTTTCTTCGTTTCTTTGAAATATTGGCATTTATCATGTTTATTGTTTCAAGAAGAGTAACAGACGGGTGTTCAGGGTCGTCCGTTGTTGTTTCGGTACTCATGAGTGGAAATAATGCACTCTTCTGGCCCACCGCCAACTCGCATGTCTGTTCTACGATGTCCGAGACCCTTACTCGTTGTCCCTTATTAACGAGCGTTTTGAGTAGTACTATTTTCTTACTTCCGAATTTGTCTACCATTTTACTCTCGTCATGTTTGAAAGGCATAAAATCATGGTCAAACGGAACTCCGTAGTTGAAACGAGCAATTCGACTCGATATGTATTCGGTGTCGTGTCCAAATAAAACTGCGCCTTTCATTACACACATTCCCGCTTCTTCTGGTATGTAGATTTTAATATCTCGACTAAACTCCGAGTTTAGCAATTCTTGAAGATAAGCCGATTCTGCAAATCCACCTACAACAAACATTTTTTCAATATGTTGGTCATGCATTTCATCCAGACGATCTCGTAGATGCGTTCGAATATTATTTGTCACTTCCTCGAACATATTTTGTAATATATCACAAGAAACGCAAAGCATGCCATTGGCGAACTTGACACCAAGAGGCTTTTTCATTTTGATTCTCTCCTCTATATCCACACCGCAATACTTCTTGAATAGCTTTGCCAATTCATGTGAAATGTTTACGTTAACTGTTTTGGTGTTACTCTTTGCACCACGTTTTTTTGTTTCGAAATCGATATACATCCTAAGCCATGTACTAGGATGGTAGCATTTTAGGTTGTTCATGAAATCTGTTCCAAAAATGTCATTAAGGAGCTGGTAGTACTGCTTATCAACGAAGATTCCTCCCCATGGGCCACCGGATGCAGAAACTACTTCTCGTGCTTTTCCGTCCGGGGTAGCTTCGTGTATTGTTATGTCGATTGTACCCCCTATTTATAAAAAAAATATCATTGGGTAAATTTGATTGGTTTTATCTAAATTTGATTGGATATCGTACTATATGTCGTGTTAACGCATTCATTACGGTAAATTAACGACACCCAAAAATGTTTAATATTTCTTTCCAAATAACATTTATCTGGATAGTGATTACCTGCATTATTTTTTATATATATAAGTGGGTGTTGATACTTATCAAATAATATCTAATGTATTCAAGAACAGGGGAAGGACATCAAAGAAAACACCATTTATGACATATAACGAAACAAAATCATTTCGTGTCCATGAGCGTTAAAAGCAAAATAAGATATCAGGATCAAAACGCTAGGTAACATCATGATAGCAACAAGTAATTTGTAAGGCATATGTCATGCATATCCCATCTTCTCTTCAAGAAACAAGTGTTTTATTCTGAATGGCCACATTTTATTTTAAAAATAACGAAATAAATGTACCTCCGCAGTCAACGATGATGTATTTCTCGCCAGGCTGAATTGACATCACACCCGAATTGTCAGACTTTCCTACAAACTTTTCTGTTGTCAGTGTTCTACAATACAGGCTTGCTGCTTCTGGCTCAAGTGCGATGACAAGATTTTGTGAAAGAATATCATTCACAAGTCCTGCCTATCATAAAAAAAATTTTATTAAACATTTCGTTTAGCATAAAGAAATAGGACGTATGAAATGCAATCATATTCTTATTACCAAATTTCTACATCGTAACAATATATTTTATAGTTTTATAGTAATTATACCGACTTTAATTACCTTTTTAGCCGCCAGTCGCATAAATTTCTTTGCCGTGTCACTCCATATCGCCGGCACTGTTATAACCCAGCGAACATATTCTTCCGGAACGGGACTGATATTATTATAATATTATATTATGAATGATATTATATTATGAAATTAAGATATTCATCTCTCAAAAATGCCATTATCAAATGATATCAATAAGCTTAAATGCATGTTTATAGTCCATCATTCGATACATACCTTGCCATTGATTTTGAAATTGCGTCAAGTGAGTGATTTTTCATGAATTCCAGTGACTTTGCAATAATGTCCAATGCTGGCCATGGCTGGCCAGTTGATGATTCGATTGTTATTGTAGAGTCCAATTTCTGTTTCCAAGAAAGAATTATGATATGTTTGAGGAAAACAACTGAGAAGCTTTACAGATATTGCCTATCCCGTACGAAAAAGTAGAGCCATATTATGATCATAACAGAGAAGAATTTTCTTAAAGGGAAAAGACGTTTTCCAGCCATGATATGGAAAATGTATTGGGTGTTATACTGCTCGAGTCTTCGTACGGGATGGTCTTTTATAAGTAACTTAATTGTTTTAAATAAACATATCAAAATGTATTGACATTTTTTTCATACAAACAAGAAATTGTCTTCCTTTTATTTTCTTTTTTTTCGTTTTCCTTTTATTAAACTGTTAACCATAACAATTTATTTTTAGGATAACTGCGACCTTTATATTTATTCCGTTTAAGTTTTATTGATTTTGCTATAACGAGCTCACGCTATTATTGCGATAAATATCACGCTAAAATTTATGCATTATATGTGTGCCATTAAGAGTTACAAATATATGTCATGTATATCATAAATCTATATAATTGAATTTCGTCCTTACTTATCATGACCATACCTTTTGACTGAAAAGTTCCATCTTGAATCGTTGAAAAAGCAAATACTTATCCTTCCGTTCATCTGTGTCTAGATCACTAAAGTCACTTTCAGCTTGAAAACCAAAGGATTGTGTGCTTCCGTCAGGCTTCAACAAGATCGATGTCGGCGTCTTATAACCCTGAAATCCTGCATCAGCTCCCCAATTCTTGTTCATCCTTATGTCATTTTTATCCGATTTCATTGAAAATGCATATCCACTAAAAGTGGTACCAAAATCTATGGCAATAACGACCGAATAATTCTCTCCGGTAACACATGATGTAGATGTTGTCGCCTCTTGTATCTTTCCAAAGAGTTTCTTAAACATTTTGGTAAACTGTTGCCAGTTTGTAAAAATGAATACGTTTAGTTAAATTAATTGTATATCTTTGTCGTGCGACTAAACCCATTTACATAACGAATGTCAGCACCCAATGAGATTATATTCACAATGTGTTGGATTGGCGATCTGAACTGTCAAAAGATAATTTCTATATTGTATATTTGAGAAACGCTTTTTTAAACATTCAAAATATTAAAGAATTAAAAAAAACATTCATTTCAAAGAAAATTTAACTGTAAGGTGTGCATGGTATAAAGTCATGAACTTTTGTTGTCAACAAAACGTACAATTAACGATTCATTAAAAGTAGCTGTCATATTTTCTGTCATACATTCGATACATGTGCTATTTGCAAATCAATAAACCTATTGTAAGGTAGCAACATCATGCAAGTTAATAAGAGTACGACGAGGGTTTTGCATTTGAGCGTTTGGGTTGAAATGTTAAGGGTCAATGACCAAGCTGACACTCTACATATGTCTTCATACATGCTTTTACTTTAAAAAAAAGGGTAATATCTGACTGGAATCTATTTATATTTTTTAAAACTGACAAAACAAATATATTTCGTTGGGTTTATCTATAACTCTTACTTGAAGTCAACTGGATAAGAGCTCTTCTTTATATCCTTCAGGAGAGAGGCGTCATTCACTTCGCAACATAGATTAAGTGCTAATATAATAGTTCTTACAATAATAAAACCTTGCACTGTATAATGTTTATTATCACTAGATTAAGTATTAAGTGGCCTTATCATGACCGTTTGTAAAAGTATGATAAGATAGAAACGTGATCTTGGCGGATACAAAAAGGCAAACCCATGCTTCAAATGTGGACTAAACACATTATTTGTTTCTTATATGCCAATAATGAGGAGTCTCTTATGATTTTTGATTTAAACACGTAAATATGAAATATCATTTAAACATTTAAAAATGGGGTAACTCTTGATAATATCATATTATACATAATTTAATCTAATCTTATTGAATATCAATTTTTGCAGATTAACAACGTCAAATTAAAAAACAAGAATTCAAGATAATAAACAAGAGCCCATAGCGAGAACATTATATAATACAGAGAAATTAATGTGTAATAAAGGTGCGAATCTTGAAAAAGGTTTTATCTCTATTAACATAAATCATCTGTCCCATCCTAAAGGTATTCAATCATATAAGGCCATTGACATGTATTTAAAAATGTTGAGGAGTGTAAAATAGACATCGAGCAGGCCATTAACATGTGTTTAAAAATGTTGTGGAGTTTAAAATGGACATTGAGCAATAAGAATTAAGATTGTTAAATTCAGAAAATTTTAACTTATACTTGACAAAGTGCCTTTAAAGCAGAACATATAGCCAAATTTCGACTTTTCAACAGCAACTCATTAACATGTATTTAAAAATGTTGTGGAGTTTAAAATGGACATCGAGCAATAAGAATTAAGGTTGATGAATTCTGAAAATTATAACTTATGCTTGACAAAGTACCTTTCAAGCAGAACATATAGCCAAATTTCGACTTTTCAAATGTAACGTGTAAGTGACACAATTTAATGCTCAAATAGAATTTTAATTCTATCGACATTTTAAGTCATATCAACATGTGCCAGGTAAGGCGCACTCTTCTAATACCGCGTTCACCGGCTCCGAAAAAAAATCACGTATTTTGCGCTTTAAAAACCCAAAGTATAAACACATAGTAGTTCATGCCTTATGTTCATCCAGACTTATACGCTTTTATTTCGGGGGAACGCAACTTAAAGGACTTGTAAAAGGGTTATAACGTGAGGTGTAATATGTAGTTTCCAGCTACGAATTATATGATAATTTGAATATGAATAAGAGAATGCATGAAAGTGAAGGAATAAGAGAGAAACCAGACACCCGACGTAGGAGGGTGAGGGTTTGTCTCTAATTCCAAACTTGAATGCTTTCTCTGATTTAAATCTTGATTGAGCGAAACTCATATCCATTTAGATCTTTGAGTGTCATGATCATTGAGTGTCATGATATCATTTTTTTTATTCAGAAACCTTGAATCCCATTAGTAATTTTCTACCAGAACCTTAGACTCATTCAATTGGATTTTAACGTTTCTCCGACACATAGGTTCGATTTGTGGACCATTCGGCCCCTCACACATTCGGCCCCTACCAACTCGGCCCCTATCCTTGGACTATTCGGCCCCTCCTTCAGACTATTCGGCCCCTCATGTCTGGACTATTCGGCCCCCGCATTGGACTATTCGGCCCCTAGCTCTGGACTATTCGGACCCCTGGAAATACTGATTCGGCCCCTTGCAAAACCTTATTGGGCCTTTGAAAAAAAATGTTTAACATATATATTTAATCAAAATTATAATTATAAGCAACTATTTATCAATATTATCCTTAATATCATGCCTCTAATACGGTTTCTATCATCGATTCTCGTTTTAACGGTTTATTTATTTCAAGCATTTCGACGATATTAGTCCACATTCAATCTTGACGATAATAAGCGTAAATTCTAATGTCATTTTTTTATTATCAATATAATTCAATATGAAATATTCTTTTACTGCAAAGAAATCACATATCTTACTAGGCAAACATTTAATTTTTGGATGCACCACCAAAATGTGAAATTTATTATGATGCAAAGCGTAAATTATGTCCTCTTAATATTCTTAATATATAAGGCATGATACTACTAACACTGATCCCTATTTACATATGTCACAAGTGTTGCAAGTGAGTATGTGTGTTGTTTACATATCGGTATAAGCAATCAGGTTATTGCAACCCTTAATTGCAATTCATATTGACACCTAGCATTTATTGATATGTGAGTAGCATTGATTAATAGTAAAGATACTTAGATTCACATGGAGGTTTTTATGGAACCTTGGTATTATTGCATTTTAGATTCATAATTGCAATACGATACCCGGGCATTGCACCCACGAGTAAGTGTAATTCGAAAGATTTTGAGTCCAAGTGGATCTATGTGCTGAGGAAAAAACTACTGCTAGGCTGCTAGGCTAAAGGCGAATAGTCCAGACATGAGGCCTTGGATAAAAGGAAAGAATTATGAAGAAATTATTGATAACTAATGCATTATTAATAAGTTATGAACTAGTAACATATCTTATATCAGTTTCTCTGGAAAAAAAATGTTATGAATACACAAGAAAGAAAATAGTATCATTTAGAAAATAATCAATAAGAAGTTTCCTTATAAAATGAAATACCTTTTACAAACAAATTGTCGCTAACTCTTTAAGCGTTAATTTCACCTCTTGTGTTAAGCATTTAACGCAAAATCGACGTGTATTTAATCCGTTAAATACATGAACACTGTTTTTGGTCAATGTTAACTTATAGTCTAGTTCAATTAAGTGTTTAAAACAGGTGAATAAAACAAAGGGCATGCCTTTTTCATTGCTTGAGTTTTATCAATTTTGAAGTTTAAACGTGTCGTTTGAGATATAAGACATGTCTCAAATCATTTGCCATCTTTGTTTTAAAACATTATTTTACTTTTAAATCTGAAACCTTTATTTACAAGACCATTTGATCATTCATAAGTCACGTGTGGATTTTGATAATACACGGCCGTTCATATCATGGCAATCAATATGCGCCCTATATCACTTTTTATCCTAAATAAACGCAAAATCTAGCATCAAATGAACATTGTACCCCTTTTCGTATTTTCATGATGCACTTTTTAAAACATCCTAGATCACCTTTCTCACTATATGGATATTATGGATATAATGCATGTTCAAGTATTGTCTTCGCGAATAACTTATAAAACATGGATTATCCCTCAAATTGTCTGATCTAAGATTTCCTGATTTTTGGAAAGTGGAGCAAAATGGTTGTACGGACGGACGGGAAATAAGACTACAACGCATTAATCCAATAAGGAATGAAAAAAAACACAATTTTGTACATGAAAATATTAAATTTTATTTGTGTTTCTCGAAGTTTAAAATGATAAATCACTCAACAAAAAGATGATGAATAGCTCAAATCTGACCATCTTGGCCGTAATGAATGTGTGATACAATTACACCTCAAATAGGCATATCTTAAATGCAGATGTTCATTGAAAAAATTTCCTTGTGAACAACACAAGACAGTCTTTATGATGATCTCAATACTTCGTGCTATCCCTCTTGAACTTGTTGAATCAGTGTCAGATTATCACCCTTCAGCATTATCCGACCTTAAACAAAGTATATAAATTTAAATTAAGTAAAAGCAGTTAATATATATATGATGCTTCTTTATCATTGCTTGATCAAAATGGCAATTTAAGTTTTTAGGTACGTATTTGTTGGTACGAATGAAAAATCTACGAGCGATGAATATATTCCACGGGTTCAAGCTAACATTAACTATTGTAAAATTAGTATAGCATTATTGAGAACTATCGATTTATCAGAGTGAAATCTTTTATAGTTATTCAATCATCGAGCCACTTGCAAATTTGCTTTTGTCATGTTTTAAAATTACCAAGCGTTTTCCTGTTTTTGGTCTTCATGTGCACTTCTTCAGCATCATCGAGAACAAGATTCATATATTCGTCGAATCCCTGCAATCAAAGGAAGCATTTGTCAAATACGTTCAGACCATTAACGCCAACAATTTCACAGAAGTATAGAATTTATGATACTATATCCGTTTTCGTACAATGTTGAAGATTTCAGGCTTTGTCGATCCGGTCAAAAATAAATTCACACTAAGCACGAAACAACTATTAAAATTAAGTTATTGTGTTATTTTTGGTTTATTAAACACAATTGTTGACCTTGTAGGAAACGATACATACCACAATGCATCCTTCGATCCTGAGGTTGGTTTGCTCATACAGCCACACTTGCACTCTGGATCGCTGAAATCAGGATGTCAATCCTACATTACTATATTTTAAATGAAGGATGGCTACTCAAATATTATTAGAAACGCCACCTATCAAAAATAATTCTATAAACGTAATTAATTTCATTATAAATTATCTAGACAATAGAATCGATGCTACTAAATTTAAGCAATCGGGACCCAAAGGGGTGATGATAGCATTGTACCAAATATTAACACCATTTACAGCGCTCACATTTATTATAAGTGTACGTGTATAAAGTGATGAATATACATTTTTTACTTACATTTTGAAGATATCTGAAGATCAAGTTCTAAGCAGAGTTAAGGTATATGTACTTCTATACATAAAGAACATTATTTATTATTTACCTGCAGACTGGCCAAATACTTTGATTACAAGTAAAAATATGTGAGTCATGAAAAGCCCCGAACCGCACCCGATTTGTAGTGGCATTGAATTGTGGGTGATAATACAATATTTTCGCCCGTTTTCATCATTGTTCAAATTCTTTAAATTATCAAACAAGATTGTCAAGGAAAATGACCCAGCTTTAGTTTATCGCTTTGAATTTGGTTCTTTAGGTACTAGCAACCGCGTTTTGGTTAATTGTTTTAATGAAAACTAACAGGTACATAAGCCTGTATAAAAGTTATAAGTTATCCATTTTGTTTTAAATTCTGCACTTCAATAACGTTTATTAAATTCTATTTTTTTTCCATCACATTAACATTGTTATTAGGAATATATTGTACAAGCTGGGATTCGAACCCACGACCTTATGACTATGGGTCTGATGCTATACCCCTGAGCTACAGGCCCATATGCGATCGGAATGAACATACAGAAAATATGCATGAGTACATTATGACCTATGTTATGTCCGGCAATTACATCAAATCAAAGACTTTTAGATAAGATATGGTTATTTACTGTAGGTACCATAATTAAGGTTATTATTTGTGTCATTTTGTGAAGGAAATATATTTTTGAGCGGAACCCAGGATCGAACCCACGACCTTAGGATCATGATGCCGAGACACAACTGGCTGAGCTATTCTGCCAGGTGTGTAACAGCTGCGATCCAAATAGTCGATAAGTTCAACAGACATAAAAATCAATAACTTGAAAACATGCTTCAATTAAAAATGCACGTATCCACCATTGGAGTCAATCACCCATCACAAGAGGCCCCGCATGACCAACCATTCTGCTTACGGCAGGTTTGGTCGCGTAAATAATACACGCCATGAGGCCTGTCTTACCGATAGCATACGGTATATGGTCATGCAGAACGGTCTGTTTTTAAGAAAAAAAAATCGCTATATTAGAAGACCAAATTGGTGGAAATAGCGAAGCCCATCATGGCAACCTTAATGGTTCGATCGTCATCAAAAGCCCAATCCATAATGAGGTGACCATAAAGAAGCTTGTGTTAAAGTTTGAAAGCTCTACGACCAAAACTGTGAGAGGAGATAGGTGTTGTAGCTAAGGGTTTTTTTACTATATATAAGACCAAATTGGACGGAAATGGCGAAGTCCACCATGACGACCATAACGGTTCGATTGTCATCAAAAGCAAAATCCATAATGAAGTGACCATATAGAATCTTGTGTTACAGTTTGAAAGCTCTACGACCAAAACTGTGAGAGGAGATAGGTGTTGTAGCTATGAGTTTTTTACTATACATAAGACCAAATTGGTCGGAAATGACGAAGTCCACCATGGCGACCACAATGGCTCGATCGTCATCAAAAGCACAATTTATAATGGGGTGACCATATAGAAGCTTGTGTGAAAGTTCTACTACCAAAACTGTGAGAGGAGATAGATGTTGTAGCTATGAGTTTTTTACTATATATAATACCAAATTGGTCGGAAATGACGAAGTCCACCATGGGGACCACAACGGTTTGATCGTCATCAAAAGCACAATCCATAATAAGGTGACCATATAGAAGTTTGTGTTGAAGTTTGAAAGTTCTACGACCAAAACTGTTAGAAAAAAGTTTACAAAACAACTAACTAACTAACGGCGGACGACGCAGACCGATCTCACAAACCCAGCTTTCGTGAAAACACCTTTATACACCAAAGGATTGCTATTGATCATATGTCCAGTCTAAGAGCCTCAGATTTCTTAAACTGGGTCAGTTTAAGAATTCTAGCTACTTTTGATCATGTTCATGATGTTGAAAAAAAAATAAAGTTTTGGTTATTTTGACCAAATTCGCCAGTTGAAATTGGCAGAATTCGCCGAAAACTTCAGAGGGCTCATCTTAACACTCAGAACATCATTGATTTATAGGATTTGTTTTACGAATGTGTCGGCAAATTTAAGTAGTATTTTAGAAATATTTTAGACATTTCACGAATTAAGGGAGTAGACTATGGGAGTCTGTATACTTCACATACGCCATTACCTTAAAAGGCTACTTTCGGAGTGGCCCAATGGAATTGCTATTGGTCCCGTGCAAACGTTAAGCACGAACACTGATGATCCTAGTATGTTAAAAGTTAACAAGGAAGCATTTGTGAAACACGGAAAGGCCCCAACCGCCCCCCGATTCGAAAGGGGATTGACTTTTGGAAAATAACAACTTTTGGACATTTTAGACAATTTTGACCAATTTCTGGTGGCTGAATCTTGCCGAAACAGATAAAATGCACATCTACACATCAAGACCCTTCGTTTGAGTATATAACCAAGTCTCTATGACCTTCTGTTCAAAAGTTGTAGCCCGTAGAAGCACAAAGTTCGAAAAACCGCTTCATCGGCAACTTTGCCCAATTCCGCCACCGGAAGTTGGCCGAATTTGGCCAAAACTGTCAAAAGTCACATCTACACGTCTAGACCTTTCATTTGAGCCTATAATCAAGTCTCTATGACCTTCTGTCCAAAATTATTAGCCTGTACAAGCACAAGTTTCGAAAAAAAATCGCCTTTTCGGCACTTTTGGCCAATTTCGCCACCGGAAGTTGGCCAAATTTGGCCGAAAGTGTCAAAAGACACATCTACACGCCTAGACCTTTCATTTGAGCCTATAACCAAGTCTCTATGACCTCCCGTTCAAAAGATATAGCTCGTACAAGAAAGCGATGACAGACGGACAGACACCCCAACTCTATAGGCCCCCAACTTTGGGGTTGGGGCCTAAAAAAACCTAGCGCGTATACGCTCGGCTAATCGTCTGAGGTATTGGTATTGGTATCGGCTGCCAGGGCTTTCGCCCACCCCGTTAAATGCCACTCTGTGCCACAGGGGGGATCCTCTATCAAGCGGGCATGTCTTCCTCCTTCTCTTTCTCTCTAATTCATCCTCACCCTACCCATTGGAAGGCATGCTCGCTGAACGTCCCTTCAGCATAAGGTTAGTTAGTGTAGGAGGTTTGAGTGCGGTAAGTGCTGATAGATATGAGTCGATGGTAGGGCCATGGTAGGACTTAAATATAGTCTTCCCTCTACCTTCACCCGTACTCCCTTTGATCGACTGTATAGACTTACCTCACTCTCTCATCCCCAAGCTCTTATCTAGTCTTAAATCGCTTTTTTTTACACCACTCCCCCCCCCATCATGCATTGCCGAAGACTATTTCGACATGCATTGCATTGGTGCAACTCTCCTCCAGCTTCCTCTCCCATACCAATTCGTCGATACTCGATACGGCCCATCTCCCTGGCCTCTGCTCATATTTCGTCCCACTCCTCTTGATCCATTTTTCTGTTTTGACTAGGGGTGTGACGGTTCGCCAATCCTTCGGTTCGGTACGGTTCGGTTCGGTACACCAAAAAACCTCGGTTCGGTTCGGTTTTTTTTATAAGGGTTTTATATTGGCTATTTGAGTAAATGGTGCCTGTTATGATATCACATTCTATATATAGATAATGCCATATGCATGTAGTCCGGATGCGCGCAGTAATATGTGTAGTCATTGTAATAACCATTGTATACAGTCAAGCATATATATGAGATAAAGAATCAATAAATATATTAAACATCTACAAGTCTATTATTATAACATGGTGGCAAGCGCTGGGATAATTAAACCAGGATTTTAAAGATGTTACAATTTTGATACGATTCAATCTAAAAGTACCAAAAATATGCTTTTAAAGGAACAGTGGAAATGACGCCACAATTCTGTCACAAACAAAGGACAAATCAAAACTCGTAAAATAAATTATAAAATCATTCAAAACACGGATAGGACACAAAAAAAAGCTTTATATTCATTTTGGTACAATGTATCATATAAAATTGGATAAAAATAAGCATTTTTAAACAGTGTCAGACCGAACTATTTTTCCTCCAAGAGACAAAGGTAATCCAGACAAGCGAGTGATTAGTCAAAGTGAGGCAGAAAAGAGACCGGAAAAACGCCCACCAAAACAACAACAACAAACATGGCCGCCGGTAATTCGATTCCGCTCATGAACTGGGATAGTCCAGACGTTACGGAGTCCTTCAATTTATTTCGCCAGAAAATAGAACTGTTTATCGAAGATGAGGAGATAACAGACAATGAGGCGAAATCAAGGAAAATCCGACGCGGTATTGGCGACGAAGGTCTTAAAAGACTCAACGCTAGTGGACTAAGTGCAGACGACATAAAAAAACCAGATAAGTTATGGGCTTATTTCGAAAATACCCTCAAAATAGACATTAATTTCCGCATTCACCGGCTCCAACTCATGAGCTATCGCCAAGGTGCTAATGAGTCAATTGACACATTCATCACCAGAGCTCGCACTCAAGCGTCACGATGCGATTTCACCGATGCCGAGTTACAGGAACGCCTCCTGGAACTCATTATCGCAAGTACCCCCCATGACGGTCTGCGAAAAGAGCTGCTGGGCAAACCCAATGGTCACCCCCTAAACGACGCCCTCAAGGAAGCCCGAAAATATGAAGCCATAGAAGCCGGTAAGGACAAAATACAAAAGCTATCAACAGAAACAGTGAGCGAAATTAAATCAAAAAGGCCTTGTGACAATTGCGGACGTTTTCACCACCCAAAACGATGTCCTGCATTTTATGCTACATGCGATAAATGCAAGCAAAAAGGACACTGGGCGGTAAAATGCAAGAACAAGCCAAAAGCCAAAAGCCAAAACAACCGTCAACACTACAAAAGCAAGCGCCGTTCCAGATCAAGGACACCAAAGAGAGACCGACGCGCTATGCACGAAATAGCTGAGGAGAGCGATCCCGAGGACGACACGGTCCATTTTGATGAAATCACCACACCTTCCAGAGGCGAAGTGTTTACGAACGTGGACATTAATCCCCCTCTGCTGAAAAAAGGCAATTACTCACTCAGGGTGAAGATTGACACGGGTGCAAATGGCAACACATTACCCTTGCGCATTTTTCAAAAAATGTACTCGGAAAACCAAAAACAAAAAGTCCTAAAACCAAATAAAGGGCTAAAATTAGTTTCATACAACGGTTCCGAAATAAAATGCTTAGGGGTAATGGAAATGCCGATTTGCTACAAACAAGGTGAATGGTTACTTTCTCAATTCTATGTCGTTGATGTAAATGGCCCTGCCATAATGGGTTTACGCTCGAGTGAAAAGCTCAAACTTGTAAATGTGCATGTCGATGTTGTAGCAATGAACAAAACCGAAAATCCAAAAATTCCAGAAAAAATCACAAGTGTGGATGACCTTAAAAAAAGGTATCCCAACCAGTTTGATAAAATTGGTAATTTCCCTGGAACCGAAAAACTGCATCTCAAAGATGACGCGGTACCGTTCATTGCTGCTCCACGAAAATGTTCGATTCATTTGAAAGATAAAATCAAAAACGAGCTTGATAGCATGGTAGGAAATGGTATTATTCGAAAGGTTGACGAGCATACTGATTGGTGTTCAAGCTTAGCATTCACAATGAAAAAAAGATGGTAGTTTACGTGTTTGCCTAGATCCCAAAAAGCTAAATGAAAACCTCAAACGTAGTCCCCACAAAATCCCAACTGTAGAGGAGCTCAATCCTCAATCCGCAAAAGCGAAATATTTCAGTAAACTTGATGCAAAATGTGGGTATTGGTCAATTAAACTCGATGAAGAGTCACAACTTCTCACCACCTTCCGTAGCCCCCTAGGTCCGCGCTATTGTTTCGGCCGATTACCATTCGGTCTGAATGTCTCACAAGATATATATCAAAAGCGCATGGATGAAACGCTCGAAGGCCTAGATGGCGTAGTTGGTATAGCCGATGACGTATGTGTATACGGAGAAACAGTAGAAGATCACGATCAGT